>JAACNH010000148.1:193938-287454 GCA_019447015.1 Hymenochirus boettgeri | reverse complement strand
TCTTGTTATTCATCAGGCACATGTGGGGGAGACAGTCCCCTCTAGTCCCCTAGATCTGTGTGTGTGTACAGTAAGGAACCTAACCCTTCTCTATGATCTTACTATCTCTGTTATTCATCAGGTCACATGTAGGGGGGACGAGTCCCTCTAGTCCCCCTAGATCTGTGTGTGTGTACAGTAAGGAACCTACCCCTTCTCTATGATCTTACTATCTCTGTTATTCATCACGGTCACATGTAGGGGAGACAGTCACCCTCTGTCCCCTAGTCTGTGTGTGTGTACAGTAAGGAACCTAACCTTCTCTATGATCTTACTATCTCTGTTATTCATCATGTCACATGTAGGGGGGAGACAGTCGCCCTCTAGTCCCCTAGATCTGTGTGTGTGTACAGTAAGGAACTAACCCTTCTCTTATGCTTATTACTATCTCTGTTCTTCTATGGTCACACGAGGAGTCACATTGAGATGTAGGTGGTGATTGACAACAGTGACCCCTCATGAGTCCCATTATTATCTGTGCCTGTGATGACCAGTAGAGAACCTAACCCTTCTCTATGATCTTACATCTCTGTTATTATCAGGGCACAGTGAGGGGAGACAGTCGCCTCTCGTCCCCTAGATTGTGTGTGTACAGTAAGGAACCTAACCCTTCTCTATGATTTACTATCTTGTTATTCATCAGGTCCATGTAGGGGGAGACAGTCCACTCTAGTCCCTAGATCTGTGTGTGTACAGTAAGGAACCTAACCCTTCCTATGATCATTTACTCTCTGTTATTCATCAGGTCACATGTAGGGGGAGACAGTAGCCCTGTAGCCCTAGAATGTGTGTGTGTACAGTAAGGAACCAACCTTCTCTATGATCTTACTATCTCTGTTATTCATCAGGTCACATGTAGGGGGAGGGACAGTCCCCTCTCGTCCCCTAATCTGTGTGTGTGTACAGTAAGGAAACCTAACCCTTCTCTATGATTTACTATCTTGTTTATCATCAGGTCACATGTAGGGGGGACAGTCAACCTCTAGTCCCCTAGATATGTGTGTGTGTACAGAAGAACCTAACCTTTCTTCTTGGAATTACTATTACTATCTCTGTTATTCATCAGGTCACATGTAGGGGGAGACAGTCACCCTCTAGTCCCCTAGATCTGTGTGTGTGTACAGTAAGGAACCTAACCCTTCTCTATGATCTTACTATCTCTGTTATTCATCAGGTCACCTGTAGGGGGAGACAGTCGCCTCTGGGTAAATGTAGGAGATTTTGGATTAAATTAACCCTCGGTTAATAACTCGGTCTTTGGATACCATTTGCTTGTCACTAGCACAGAACGTTGTTGTCACTAATTATCACTGATATACGATATTTAGTCCCATGTTAACCGGGGACAGAATGTTCTTTGAAGCTGTTGTTGTTGTCGGTAACTTACCCCCTACCCTGTGTGTCTGTTGCAGAAGGATGAGGTCTACCTAAATCTGGTGCTGGACTATGTCCCTGAAACTGTGTACAGAGTCGCACGGCATTACAGCCGGGCTAAGCAAGCCCTGCCCATGATCTACGTCAAGGTAAGGAGACTTGGCCCATGTCTTCCATAAGGGTGGAATTTCTCCGGATCTCAAAGCGCTGTGGCCATACATGGTAATATGGCAATCTGTTAATCTTTCTGCTTTGGCTAATAAGAGAAATGGGGTCCGTTGAGTCTAGTCCATGGATGTCCAACTTGCAAACTACAAGTCCCAGAATTGCTTGGACATCCCATAGTGCGGGATTATGGGTGTGGAGGTCCATGTGGTTATTTAGGGCTCTTTGCTTCTCTTTCAGTTGTACATGTACCAGCTGTTCCGCAGTCTAGCCTACATTCATTCCTTTGGGATCTGCCACCGAGATATAAAGCCACAGAATCTGTTGCTGGACCCTGACACAGCTGTGCTAAAACTCTGTGACTTTGGCAGGTAAGTGATTGTGTTTCTCGCTGGTGGGGGAGTCTCAATGGGCAGGATCCCTTTAAATCCTTCTGCAAATCCACCAACCAAGAGCCTCATCATCTGTAAAGTTAGAGGGGGGAGATTGGCTGCTGGTAATTGGTTAATTGGTTTCAATTAACCATTCAATTCCATTTACATGCACCAATCAGACGCTGTTCACAGCCCCTGTTATTGGTTGGCGGATGTGAAACTTCTCCCCAACATAATTCAGTATTCTAATGGAATAAAGGGCAAACTCTCCTGGGCTCTGAATACATAATAATAAAGGATATGTACACTGGGAAATGTATTTTTTAATTACTAGAAACTATTATTCTTCCCAACGATCACTGTACCATTTACAAGTTAATCTGTCCCCTATTTCTTTAGATATCCAATATGAACTATTTTACATTTCAGCTGTCAATCAAGTGCCTTAGTATCATAAACTTTGCTGTTATGTATAGTTCTGCTG
Source organism: Hymenochirus boettgeri (assembly GCA_019447015.1). Classification (NCBI taxonomy): domain Eukaryota; kingdom Metazoa; phylum Chordata; class Amphibia; order Anura; family Pipidae; genus Hymenochirus; species Hymenochirus boettgeri. The sequence continues at coordinate 285,018 of JAACNH010000148.1, read as the reverse complement.
TATTTGGAATGGTGACCGTTGGTATGTGAACTGCATGGTGGGAAATCGCCTCTCCCAATGCTACCTCATAGGGATTACTGAGCATGCTTGCCGTCACAGAGAGTCATATAGTCTGGCAGGGGGCTGAGGGACTGAGCTTGAACAAAACAAGTACTGGAATGAATTTTTCAGTGTACAATTCATTTAACATTGCATTTAATGGTGTTGTCCAGTACCCAAATTCAACTGAAAATACTTCCATATACAGCCCAATATTACCCTTCATCAGTCCAGACATTACTGGTTATTACACTGAGAGGACTTCGTGTCCATCATATCCTGCCTCACGTTCCAGCCCAATATTACCCTTCATCAGTCCAGACATTACTGGTTATTACACTGAGAGGACTTCCTGTCCATCATATCCCGCCTCACGTTCCAGCCCAATATTACCCTTCATCAGTCCTGACTATTACTGGTTATTACACTGAGAGGGCTTCTGCCTCAATCATTATCCCGGCCCTCAGTTCCAGCCCAATATTAACCCTTCATCAGTCCTGAATTTACTGGTTTACACTGGATGACTTCCTGTCGATCTATCCCAGCCCAACGTTCCCCAGCCCAATTTACCCTTAATCAGGCCTGACATACTAGGGTTTATTAAACTGAGAGGGCTGCCTGTCCATCATATCCGGCCTCAACGTTACAGCCCCAAATAGGACCGGCCATGCAGTCCTGACATTACTGGTTATTACACTGAGATGACTTCCTGTCGATCATATCCCGCCTCACGTTCCAGCCCAATATTACCCTTCATCAGTCTGACATTACTGGTTATATACACTGAGAGAGCTTTCCTGTCCATCATATCCTTCCTCACGTCCAGCCCAATATTTACCACTCATCAGTGCTGCACTTCGGGTTATTAACACTGAGAGGGCTTCCTGTCCATCCTATCCGCCCTCACGTTCCATTCACAATATTACCCTTCATCAGTCCTGACATTAATGGTTCAGTACAACTGAAGGCTTATCCTTCCATCATATCCCTGCCTACACGTTCCATCCGCCCAATAGTACCCTTCATCAGTCCGGAATTACTGGTTATTACACGAGATGACTTCCTGTCGATCAATCCGCCTCTACGTTCCAGTCCCAATATTCCTCATCATCTGACCCTTACTCTGGTTATTACACCTGAGATGAACTTCCTGTCCATCATTCCTGCCTCACGTGTCCAGCCCTATGCCCTTCATCAGTCCAATGACATTATACTGGTTATGACAGCTCTGAGAACGGCTTCCTGTCCAGTCATCAATCCCGCCTCACTGTCCAGCCCAATATGACCCTTCATCAGTACCTGAACATTATGCGTTTATATACGACTGCACATGCTCCTGTCCTCATTATCACCGCCTGCGTTCCAGCCCAATATGTGCCCTTCTATCAGTCCTACATTACTGGTATTTACACTGAGACTTGACATTCCTGTCGATCATATCCCGCCAGTCAGGTTCCGCAATATTACCCTCATCAGTTCCTAGACATTCAACTGTTATTGACACTGAGAAAGTGGCTATCCTGCCAACTGATACCTGCCTATCATCATTCCAGCCCAATATACCCTATCATCAGTCCTGACATTACTGGTTATTACACTGAGAGGGGCTTGCCTGTTCTCCTCTGATCCTGCCTCAGTTCCAGCCCAATATTACCCTTCATTCAGTCCTTACATTCTGGTTATTACCACTGAGGAGTGCTTCCTGTCCTAGTATCCTGCCTCCGGTTCCACCCAATGCTTACCCTTCATCAGTCCTGACCATTACCTGTGATTACACTGCAAGGGCTTCCTGCATTCATATTCTGCCATCGCGTTCCAGCCCAATATTACCACTTCATCAGTCCTGCAATTGACTGGTTTTTACACTGAGAGGGCTTCCTGTCCATCATAATCCCGCTTCACGTTCCAGCACCAATATTTGACACTCATCAGTCCTGACATATCTGGTTATTACACTGAGAGGCTTCCTTCCTATCATAATCCGGGAGCCGCCTCACGCTATCCCAGCCCAGATATTAACCGCTTCATGCAGGTCCTGGACATACTGAGTTATTACACGAGAGGGCTTCCTGTCCATCAATCGTCCCGCCTCAACGTTCCCCGCCCAATATTTATACCCTTCAATTAGGTCCGGGACATTGAAACTGACGACCCATTAAACCTTCAGTAAAGATAATCACCGTCATATTACCGTCACTCCGCACTCTCCTGGTACCCAACAAAAATGGCATCAACAATGATCGTCTGCGGGGCTTTATGATGGAAATGTAAGCGCAGCCGCCATTACATGCAATGTTATATGAAATAGAAGCTACCTATATGTCAGCATAGAACGCCCAGGCCTTTAATCTCTGGTATGGTCCTTTCCAATGTGACGACACAGCCCTGAACCTCCCTGACTACAATGGTTGGGTCCCTTCCACTGTGTATATGAGGGGGGGGTTGGTATATCCTGTGTTTTTTAAAATTGTCGTAGGGTTTAAAATGTTTATCAGGTTGATTAGTTCAGCAGATCCAGTGTAGTTTGCCAGTGCTGTGCCCGGCCAATGGGTTGATACCGCCTGCCCAGCCAAATGGGGTTGACCACCTGCCCGCCATTGGGTGTTGACCAGCATATGCCCGCCATTGGGGTTTCACCAACATGCCCGGCCGATTGGGGTTAAGACCGCTGCCACCAATGGGGTTGACCAGCCGTGGCTTCCATTGCCACTCAATTGATAATTTTGTTGTTTCTGTCTTTTTTTCCAGTGCAAACAACTGTGAGGGAGAGCCCAATGATCTTACAATCTGCTCCCGGTGATATACAGGGCACCGGAGTTTAAGTCCTTGGGCCAGACGAATTCAACACAATCCAGTATTGGTAGGTAAACTTCCTAGCCACTTACTTGTTCCTTCATTATGTATTGAACAAAGGAAAATAACCGTCCTCCATAACCAGACTCAATGCAGCACCATATCCGCATAGCTCTGATTGACCCGAACCAGCAAGTTCAGTCTTTATTCTTGTATCATCTATATATAATTATACTCACCGATATAAGAGGATTATGGGGCACTCCAGGGACGACAATAATAATAGTGCTAAACACAGAGAAAACTTACCTAATACCCATACAAAACTCTATAGTTGGTCCATGTGGTAAATGTACATTCAATCATAGTGTGTCCCATTCAACACAGTCAGGGGTAATAAACCTGATTAGTTAATAATCAAAGTGAACATGTGCAATATCCAAGAAGGGATTAAACTACCATTCTAACTTATGAATGCAACAAGATATTCTATCCTGTGTTTAATAAAAAGCTTTGTCCTTGAACCACGTTAATACGCCCTCTTCTTATTACCAGTGGACTACCAACAGAATTCATTTCATCCCGATGGTTTAGGGTCGAGCCGTGTATCAGAAGCGCTTTCTCTCTCCTCCCACTCCTGGAAAGGGCCCAGTGAATTAATACTGGAAAGCTCACAATTTTTGTCCCATGTTTAGACCACTGGTGTGGTTGTTTGTGTCCTGGGCAGGAATCTCTACCCTAACCCAACTAGCAACCTAGCAACATTTTAGCTTTATGTCCCCTTTTAAATGGCTTTTTCCATCAGTCCCTATCTCCTCTGGGTATTGAACGCTGATCCCGGATCTTCTTTCTGTGTATAGATGTGTTGGTCAGGTGCCGGCTGTGTGTTGGCGGAGCTGCGGTTGGGGCAGCCGATCTTCCCTGGGGGGACCAGCGGAGTGGGATCAGCTGGTGGAGATAATAAATGTGAGGTGGATGAATGGTAACAGCTGTATTGGTTTGGGGATCCATCTCCTCACATGACTCCGTGTATATAAACCTCCTTATTTGTAAAGGGACCTACGGGATATGGTAATTAACGCTCTCTATCTATTACATTACGGTGCTTAATACTGCCCCAACCAATATATGTTCGCTTTTCAAATGTAAATAACATCTGATTGGTTGGGGGTCAATATTAGCACAATTTGATTACATCTCCCTGGTAGTGATCACTTCCTCTATGGACATTGCCGTGCTCAGTCCTAAAGGTGGACCATACACATGCTAGATTATTGACTAATCAAAACCGATTATATCACTTGGAACAGATGGATTTTCATTGCCAGAAAACAAACCGAGATTTATTAGCCAGTAGACTAAATATCACCAATAATGCGTTGGCCTGTCTGTCTGTCGTATCCTATGGAATTCTGGCTAAAGTATATTTGTGGCACCGAACTTTTTGCCATTTAAGCAAATGTTTTTAAAGACTGGGTATTGGATATGAACTAGCCATCGGATTGATGGGTGCCAGACTTAGATTGGATTTGGCTGTGACTAGCTATTGTGGATAGACTGGTATAGGCTCTGATGGTTATTGGCACAAATTCTGGGTATAGAGAGACTGGCGATCTTTATATGTGAGATTCTTGGTTATTAATTACATATACTGTAGTGTCTGGTTGGTACAGGGAACTATATATATGTTGAGAATTACTGGTATTAATACATATACGGTAGTTGGTTGGTACGGGATACATATAATTTGAGGAATTACTGGTCTATAATCATATACTGTAGTTCTGGTTGGTAGGGATACTATATAATATTGAGAATTTACTGGTAATTAATAATTATAATGTAGTTCTGGTTGGTACTGGATACTATTATATATGATATTACTGGTATTAATACATATAAGGTAGGTTGAAGAGAGGGTAAAAGTTTGGAACTTGATGGACGCCAATGTCTTTATTCCCCTTCTTTACTAATGTATTATGTAGCTGTGTAAAACTTATACAGATTATGGGTGGGGTTATAAAGGTTGGTACTAGATGGACGTAGTCTTTATACAATCCTCCAATACACGTTACTATGTACCTTATCAGATCTATGGGTTAGGGTATAAAGGTGGGATGATGGACGTATTGTCTTTAGAACAGCCCTCCAATACTCGTGGTACTAGTAACTTTATACACTATTATGGGTAGGTATAAAGTGTTGACTAGATGTGACGTCATGTCCTTTATACCAACCTCCATACTAGGTTACTATGTACACTGTTACTACAGACATTATGGGTAGGGTATAAAGGTTGGACTAGATGGACGTATGTCTATACAGCCTCCAATACTATGTTACTATGTCACTGTTATACAGTACATTAGGGGTAGGGTATAAAGGTTTTGGACAGATGGATGTATGTCTTTATACAACGCTCCAATACTATGTTACTATGTAAATGTATACACGACACTTATGGGTTAGGGTATAAAGTTGCTGACTAGATGCGCTTAGTCTTTATACAACCTCCATACTCATGTTTATATGTACTGTTATAACCAGACATTATGGGTAGTGGGTAATAAAGGTTGGACTAGATGGACGTATGTCTTTATACAACTCCAATACTATGTGACTAATGTAAACTGGTATTACCAGACCATATGGGTAGGGTATAAAGGTTGGACTAGATGGACGTTTTCTTTATACAACCTCCAATACTATGTTACTATTATAACTGTATACAGACATTCGGTAGGGTATAAAATGTTGGACTAGAGTGGACGTATGTCTGTATACAACCTCTCCAATACTACCGTTACTATTTAACTGTTATACAGACATTATGGGTAGGGTATAAAGGTTTGGACTAGAATGGACGTATTCTTTATACAATTCCAAACTAGTGTTACTATGTAACTGTTATACAGACATTATGGGTAGCATAAAGGTTGGACTAGATGAACGTATGTCCTTATTACAACATCCAATTACTAGTTACTATGATTTGTGAAAACCCAGAATTGTAGGGGCCAAAATCCTTCCTGAAATCTCCCTGGATCAAACCTACTTTATGTATCTAATCCCAGTAACTGTCAACATTCCGTTGTTTGTAGAACTCATCCAGCTTTTTATTTAAATGTGACCAAGAACCTCTGCGCATAAACAACGTCCACTGGATAAGACAGTTCCATAGCTTACCGTAGCTCAGCAGTGACAAACTTTCCCCAACTCTACTTTATGTATCAAATACCAGTTAACTGTAACATTCCTTGTTTTGAATATAATCCATCCAGCTTTTATTAAACTGACCAAATGAACCTCCATAACAACGTCCACTGGAAGACAGTCCCATACTTTACTGTTCTCACAGTGACAAAACCTTTCCCCAACTCTACTTTTATATATCAATCCCAGTAACTTGTAACATTTCCTTGTTTGAAAAACTCATCCAGCTTTTTATTATAAACTGACCAATGAACTCGCCAAACAACGTCCACTGGAAGCAGTCCCATAGGCTTTAACCGTTCTCACAGTGACAAACCCTTTCCCACTCTACTTACTATATCACTCCCCAGTAACTTGTAACATTCCTTGTTTGTAGAATATCATCCAGCTTTTTGATAATGACAATGAAAACCTGCCATAACAACGTCCAATGAAGACAGTCCCATAGCTTTATGTTTCTACAGTGACAAAAGGGACTCCGACCCTTTCCCAACTCTTACTTTATATATCAATCCCAGGTAACTGTAACATTCCTTGTTTGTAGAGAAAACTCATCCAGCTTTTTAATTATAAACGACCAATGACCCTGCCATAACAACGCCAGTGGAAGACAGTTCCATAGCTTTACCGTTCTCAAAGTGACAACTTCTCCAACCTACTTTACTGTATCAATACCATCACTTGGTAACATTCCTGTTGTAGAAACCCATCAGGCTTTTATTAAACTGACCATGACCTGCCCATAACAACAACGTCCACTGGAAGAACAGTTCCATAGCTTTTACACGTTCTCACTAGTGAAAAACCCCTTTCCCAACTTGAACCCTAAAACTTTTTATCTTCAAGGTCTTAATGGATGTCCACGTGTCCTCTGACATGTTCTATTGGTGAACCTGCCCAGAAGGTTTATGATTGGCCCGTTAATGTATTTATACACAGAATCGCCTTTCTCCACGTAATACACTTTCCAGTCTCCTTCATATTCAAGCTCCCAATCCCTTATTTAATTTAGTTGCCCTTCTCTGAAACCCTTCCCATTTCAAAGTGTCCTTTTGTACACAGGATTCCAAAATTGCATTGCATATTCCAACTGAGCCATACCAATGCTTTGTAAAGGAGAGGAGAATTCACTTTTCCTCCCTTGAATCCATACCGCTTTATACAAGACAATACCATTGGCTGGCTCGTGCTGTTTGACGCCCGGCTGCACGCTTGCCTACCTTTAAGTTGTTATCCACCAAAACTCCAATCTCCCTTTCCACAGGGAATTCCTTAACACAGAGCCATTTTAGTATAAGTAGCACAAGGATTTTTAAGTCCAAATGCATCACCTTCATTTATCACATGAATTTCATCTCACTTAGCAGCCCAATGTGCTAATCTATCTTCTGATCCCCTGAACGATTGCACCAAATAAAAAGACGTTTCTGATTAAAGGAGGAAACTGATACTTCTGAACAATCAGCAGCCGCACGGGATAGATGTTTATAGACTTCAACCAATCCCCCAGCTTCCGGGGCGCTGGCTGAAATATTTTAGATGGGTAGTCGGTGTTTACGCCGTCCCTAACGACGAGTCTGCTCAGTGGCCAGACTGACTGAGTGGGCCTGGGAGGTCTTTTTTCTTTACGGACCCTTATTAAAGGGCGTCTCCAACACCATATCAGTTTAATGTAGAATGGCGGTAAGATCTTTGTTCTGTGTCTTCCTCCTTTCTTCAATCCTCCTGAGAGACAAAGCTAATTTACTTGGATCCGCTCCTTCCCTGCTTCTCTGACTCGTGCCCACATCATTCATTTGTGGATGTGTAAAGCAAGATGGCAGCTTCCTTATCTATGTATATAATGGAGAGAGAAAATCAGATAGAATACCTAGTGAGCAATGGGGTTGATGGACCCACAGTTGAACCTCCAAGTTGTAGCACAAGGCTCATTGGGGTTTATGAGATTGGACAGGTTGGATGCTTTGAGGAGGGTCCTCTGTCTTATTGGCCAGTCTGTGATTGTCCCATTCGTGTGGTCCAGCCTGTTGGGGTCATTTGTAACGACACAAGGCCCGGGACATGATCTGGGTACAGAGTTACACGTAACCTAATTTTCCCTCTACTGCAGGTCCTGGGAACGCCGACAGAGCGCAAATCCAGAGAAATGGAACCCCAACTACACTGAATTCAAGTTACCCAGATCAAGGCTCATCCTGGACTAAGTGAGACCCGGGCAGCTGGTGTTTGGCATGTGCACTTCCCCAAGCCATCATAAATCCATGAAAGGTTCAGTTCTGTCAGTACTGGGGCCCGGAATGTGTGGTTGGATCTTGTATGTGGATGGGGCCCATTGATAATCCTACATGTCCTAAAGTGGGGTCCAGGGAGGTTGGGAGTATCCGGCGCTCTTCCCATGGTTTGTTACCAGCACAGGACTTTTCATTGGATTCACTTAGATTGATCGCCATTTTAGATTAGTCCCGAACCCTCGTAGGCTGGGGAACTGACCTAGTGTTCCTTATTGGCCACTAGATGAACCGTCTCTGGTCAGTGCAAGGTTACCTGAGTATTGGGGGGTGGTTGTTTGGGCATTGGTGTAGGTCCCGACTCCATTGTAGGCTTCATTCCATCTCTGCCTGCTAATGAGGGTTTAAAGCCCAAGACTCCCGCAGATCTATATTGTTTTTTATCCTTCAAAGGGTTGTGCTTTTTGCAGGTGTTTCCGAGCCGCGCACCCCTCCCGAAGCCATGCCCTGTGTAGTCGGCTTCTGGAATACCCCTACTGCTCGCCTTACCCCCACTCGATGCCGCGCCCACTCCTCTTTCTTCGATGAACTTCGGGACCCCATCCTAAACTTTCCCCAATCCGTGAAATTCCTGCACTCTCACTTACCACTCAAGTTACTGGTGCCCTGCTAGATAGGGTGGCCTAGTTCCTGGTTATGGATTGGTGCCACCATTGACCATCACTTTATTAAGACACACCAGTCGGTGCACATTCCCCAGATGTTCAGTGCAGTTTAATGAACACCCATGGTTTTAATGTTCATTTTTACAGCCAAAGTTTAATATGTTTTCATGTCTGTGTGCACTGACCGCCATGTTGGGTTCAGGTCAGGGGGCACCTACACCACAACACGTAATAACATGGCTGGACTGTCCAATCTCCACTTTACAGGCCAAGCTATGGGGGTTAGAGGTGAAAGACCATTACTACTGAACCAACTAAACGTCTGTGCTTCTTCTCCCCAGAGCTGTCTCGCAGACCCTCTCCTATCGTCTATCTCGATCCCTGCCCAACCGCTCGCACCAGGGCGTCCCGTTTCCACTCCATCGAACGCACATCCACATCAGGTAGCGATAATGTTACCTGCCTTGTCCTGCTCATTCTACCCAAATAACACTGCTAGGTCCTCACGTAAGGGTCTGGAACGAGCTGTCAGTTCATTCCTGTACAGTTGACACGGGGGCTAAATGAGCGACTTTGACAACCGTTATTGGCCCCCTAATCATGAGAATCCTGTGAGGACCTAGAGTTGAAGGTCCCTGGATACTGTCTGCTGATGGGTAATAATTGTCCTTAATCATGATTCTTATCATCCCTACCGTGTACCCATATCACCTTACCACCCTACCCAACTGTGACTTCCCTTATTGTAGCTGTTACAGCACGAGAAATGAGTTGTATATTATACATGTTCTAATAATTTCATGTATATTGTAAGCAGTAACGTTATTTTTAATTGTCCATTATACATGTTATACTGTACCATTATTTATTTACACATACATTCCATTATTGTACATGTTATTTAGATTGTACATTATGCCTCAATAATTATTGTATATTGTACATTACGGTATCATTTATTTGAATTCTTTCCTTTGCTGTGTTCTCCATAGGGATCATTTGTCTGATTGGACGCAGTGTTTTGTTTGCGTATTCAGCTTCCCTTCTTTTTAGATTTTAGGATCACCGACTATTCCATTAATCTCAATCACCAACCAATTGCCAAGCATTTTTGTACTAGCCATGAGAAGCCCTCTCTTCTCTCCCCCCGTAGAACAGGAGCCAGCCTGCTCTTTCCATACTCCCTTCCAATGGTTTTCCCCTTGCTCTCTCCCTAACTCCATTCCATGGTGTTCCACTGCTCTCTCCCATACTCCCATAGATTGCGTTCCGACTCTCTCTACCCATCTCCCATATAATGTCCTTCCACTGCTCTCTCCCATACTCCATAGATTCCCTTCTACTGCTCTCTTCCCATACTCCAAGAAATGTCCTCCACTGCTCTCCTCTCCCATACCCTACTCCCATCGAAGTGCCCGGTCCACTGCTCTCTCCCATATTACCCCATAAGAATTTCCTTCTACGCTCTCCTCGACTGCTCTCTCCCATACTCCCATAGAATGCCCTTCCACTGCTCTCTTCCCGTACTCCCAGAATGTCCTGCACTGCTCTCATCCCTACTCCATAAAGGTCCTTCCACTGCTCTCTCCCCTACTCCATAGAATGCCCTCCCCACTGCTCTCTCCCATACTCCCATTAGAATGTCCTTCTACTTTGCTCTCCCCCATACTCCCATAAATGTCCTTCCACTGCTCTCTCCCATTACTCCCAAGAATGTCCTTCCACTGCTCTCTCCGCATACTCCCCCTAGAAATGTCCGTCCACTGCTCTCTCCCATATCCCTAGAATGTCCCCTTCCACGGCTCTCTCCCATACGCCATATATGCCCTTCCACTGCTCTCAAAAATCTTCCCATAACGCCCATAGAATTCCTTCCCACGGCGCTCCTCTCCCATCTCCCATATAATTTCCTTCTTCCACTGGCTCTCTCCCATAACTCCCCATAGATTGCCGTTCCCACTGCTCTCGTCCATACTCCCATGAATCCCTTCCCTGCTCTCTCCTCTCCCTACTCCATAGATTGCCCGTCCACTTGCTCGCTCCCATACCCCCATAGAATGCCCTTCCACTCACTGCTCTCTCCCATACTCCCATAGAATGTCTTCTAAGCTGCTCTCTCTCTCCCATACTCCTCCCTAGACTGTCGTCCATGCAATCTCCTCCCATATCCCATAGAATTCCTCCACTGCTCTCTCCCATCTCCCATAAATGTCCTTCCACTGCTCTCTCCCATACTCCCAGAGAATGTCCTTCCCACTGGCTCTCTCCCCGCCTCCTCCCCTAGAAGTTCCTTCTAACTTTCGGATCCTCCATAACTCCATAGATGTCCTGTCCACTGCTCCTCCATACTCCCCCTAGAATGTCCTTCCAACTGCTCTACCTCTCCCATACTCCCTAGAATGTTCCTTCCACGGCTCTCTCCCATACTCCCATGAATGTTCCCCCCCCCCCCCCCCCCCCCCCCCCCCCCCCCCTTCCACTCAGCTCTCTCCCATACTCTCCATAGAATGTCCTTCACTGCTCTCTCCCATAACCCCATAAATGCCCTTCCACTGCCTCTCCCATACCCCATCGACGCCCTTTGACTGCTCTCCTCCCAATTTAAACTCCCTTCCAATGGTGTTCCCTGCTCTTCTCGTTGCTCTCTCCATACTCCTTCCATGGTGTTCCACTGCTCTCCCCCATACTCCCATAGAATGCCCTCCACGCTCGCCTCCCATACTCACTCCCATAGCATCCCTTCCCTGCTCTCGCCCATACACCCTGAATGCCCCTTTCCAACTGCGCTCTTCCAGACTCCCTAGAATGTCCCCTTCCACTGCTCTCTCCCATACTCTCCCATAAAAGTTCCCTTCCACTGCTCCTCCAAAAATATAAAATCCATACTCCTCCATATAATGCCTTCCACTGCTCTCTCCCATACTTAACTCCTCACATAGAAAGTCCTTCCACTGGCTCTCTCATACTCCCATAGATGTCCCCGTCCACTGCTCTCACCCTACCCCATAGAATGTCCTTCCATGCTCTCTCCCATACTCCCATAGAATTCCGTCCACTGCTTACGCTCCATAGATGCCCTCCACTGCTCTCTTCCCATACTCCCAAGAATGTCCTTCCACTGCTCTCTCTCTCCATACTCCCAATTAGAATGTTCTTCCACTGCTCTCTCTCTCCATACTCCCTAGAATGTCCTTCCACGGCTCTCATCTCCCTACTCCTAGAAGTCCTTTCCACTGCTCTCTCCCATCCCCATATAATGGCCCTTCCACTGCTCTCTCCCATACCTCCCATAGAATGTCCCCGTCACTGCTCTCCTCCCATACTCCATAGAATGCCCTTCACTGCTCTCTCGCCATACTCCCATAGAATGCCCTCCACTGTCTCTCCATACTCCCATAAATGTCTCTTCCAACTGCTCTCCCTCCCTACGCCATAGAATGTCCTTCCCTGCTCTCGTCCCATACTCCCATTAAAATGCCCTTCCACTCTCCGCTCCCTACTAAACTCCCCATAGAATGTCCTTCCACTGCTCTGCTCTCTCCCATACTCCCATAGAATGCCCTTCCACTTGCTCTCATCCCATCTCCCATATAATGCCCTTTCATATGACAGGAAGCCCCTCTCAGTGTAATAACAGTAATGTCAGGCCTGTATGAAGGGTAAGATGGGCGGGTAACGTGAGGCGGGATATTAATGGAGGACAGGAAGCCCCTCTCATTGAATAACCAGTAATGGTCAGGACTGATGAAGGGTAATATGGTTCTGGGAACGCGAGGCAGGATATATGGACAGGAAGCCTCTCAGTTTAATAACCAGTAATGTCATGACTGATGAAGGGTAATAATTGGGCTGGAACGTGAGGCAGGATTATATGGAAGGAAGCCCTCTCAGTGGTAATCACCAGTAATGTCCGGACTGATGAGGGTAATATTGGCTGGAACGTGAGGCAAGGATATTTATGGGACAGTAAGCCCTCTCAGCTCATGTAAATAACCAGTAATGTTCCGGACTGCATGGCCGGTCCTATTTGGGGCTGTAACGTTGAGGCCGGATATGATGGACAGGCAGCCCTCTCAGTTTAATAAACCCTAGTATGTCAGGCCTGATTAAGGGTAAATTGGGCTGGGGAACGTTGGGCTGGGATAGATCGACAGGAAGTCATCCAGTGTAAACCAGTAAATTCAGGACTGATGAAGGGTTAATATTGGGCTGGAACTGAGGGCCGGGATAATGATTGAGGCAGAAGCCCTCTCAGTGGTAATAACCAGTAATAGTCAGGACTGATGAAGGGTAATATTGGGTGGAACGTGAGGCCGGGATATTGATGGACAGGAAGCCCTCTCAGTGTAATAACCGTAATGTCCCAGGACTGATGAATGGGTAATATTGGGCTGAACGTGAGTCGGATATGATGGACGGAATGCATCTCAGTGTATAAACAGTAATGTCAGGACTGATCAGGGTATAATTGGGCTGGAACGTGAGGGGGATTGATCGACAGGAAGTCATCTCATTGTATAATAACAGTAAATTTCAGGACTGATGAATGGTAATATTGGCTGGAACGGAGGCCAGGATATGAATGGGACAGGGAAGCCTCTCAGTGTAATATAACCAGTAATGTCAAGACGGTTGAGGGGTAATATTGGTGGGTGTCCATCATATCCCGCCTCACGTTCCAGCCCAATATTACCCTTCATTAGTCCTGACATTGCAACTGAACCAGTAAACCTTCAGTAAAGAATTCACCGGTCATTTACCGTCCTCCACTCTCCTGGTACCCAAAAAATGGCATCAACTGAATATCGTCTGCGGGGCTATGATGGAAATAACCATGCCGCCATTACATGCAATGTTATATGAAATAGAAGCTACCTATTGCAGCACTGAACGCCAGCCTTTATCTGGTATGTCTTTCCACATTGACGACACAGCCCCTAACCTCCTGACTACATGGTTTGTGTCCCTTCCCTGTGCTCATGAGGGAACCTGTTTGTTTTAAAATTGTCTTAGTGTTTAAAATGTTTATCAGGTTGATAGTGTAGCAGATCCATTGTAGTTTGCCAGTCTGCCCGCCAATGGGGTTGACCAGCCTGCCCGCCAATGGGGTTGACCAGCCTGCCCGCCATTGGGGTTGACCAGCATGCCCGCCATTGGGGTTGACCAACATGCCCGCCATTGGGGTTGACCGGCCTGCCCACCATTGGGGTTGACCAGCCTGGCTTCCATTCACTCATTGTATTTTGTTTTTTCTGTCTTTTATTTTCCAGTGCAAAACAACTGGTGAGGGGAGAGCCCAATGTATCTTACATCTGCTCCCGGTACTACAGGGCACCGGAGTTAATCTTTGGAGCCACCGATTACACATCCAGTATTGGTAGGTAAACTTCCTACCACTTGACTTGTTCCTTCATTATGTATTTGAACAAAGGAAAATAACCGTCTCCATAACCAGACTCATGGCAGCACCAATCCCATAGCTCTGATGGACCACAAGCAAGTTCAGTCTTTATTTATAATCTATATATAATTTATACTCACCGATATAAGGGATTGGGGCACTCCAGGGACGACTATAATAGTGCTAGACAGAGAACAACTTACATACCCATAAACTCCTATAGTGTCCATTGGTAATGACATCATCATAGTGTGTCCATCACACAGTCAGGGGGTAATACCCTGATTAGTGAATAAATAAAGTGACATGTGCATATCCTAAGAAGGGATTAAACTACATTTAACTATAATCAACCTAATATATTCTATCCTGTTATAAAAATGCTTTGTGCCTTGAACCACTTAATACGCCCTCTTCTTATTACAGTGGAACTACCACACAGAATTCATTTCATCCATGTGGCTTTAGGGTTCGAGGCCGTGTATCCAGACGCTTTCTCTCTCCTCCCCTCCTGGAAAGGGGCCATGAATTTAATACTGGAAAGCTCATGTCCCATGTTTAACCACTGGTTGTGGTGTGTCCGTGGTCGCAAGGAATCTTTACCCTACCCATACTAGCAACCCTAGCAAACATTTTAGCTTTATTTCCCCTTTAAATGGCTTTTCCCATCAGTCCCTGATCCCTCTGTATCTGAACGTGATCCCGATCCTTTCTTTCTGTGTAGATGTTTGGTCGGCCGGCTGTGTGTTGGCGGAGCTGCTGTTGGGGCAGCCGATCTTCCCTGGGGACAGCGGAGTGGATCAGCTGGTGGAGATAATAAAGGTGAGGGTGGATGAATGGTACATTGTATTGGTTTGGGGATCCATCTCCTCCCACATGGACCTCCGTGTAGAAACCTTCCTCTATTTGTAAAGGACCTACAGGGAGATGTAATAAACGCTCTCTATCTATTACATTACATGGTGCTAATATTGCCCCAACCAATCAGATGTTCGCTTTCAAATGTAAATAACATCTGATTGGTTGGGGGGCAATATTAGCACCATTTGATTACATCTCCCTGGTAAGGTCTACTCTCTATGGACATGCCGTGCTCAGTCCTAAAGGTGGCCATACACATAGCTAGATTATTGACTAATCAACCGATTATATCACTATGGAAACAGATGGATTTTCATTGCCAGAAACCAAACCGAGATTATTAGCCAGTACTAAATATCAACCAATAATGTCGCTGCCTGTCTGTCTGTCGGATCCCTATGAATTCTGGCTAAAGTATTATTTGTGGCACTGACTTTGTTGCCCATTTAAGCAAATGTTTAAAAGACTAGGGTATTGGATATGACTAGCCATCAGGATTGATTGGGTGCCAGCTATAGATTGGGATTTGGCTGTGACTAGCTATTGTGGATAGACTGGTATAGGCTCTGACTGGTTATTGGCCAAATTCTGGGTATTAGAGAGACTGGCGATAGCTTTAATATTGAGAATTATTGGTATTAATACATATACTGTAGTTCTGGTTGGTACAGGGATACTATATAATATTGAGAATTACTGGTATTAATACATATACTTGTTATTTCTTGTTGGTACGGGGATACTATATAATATTATTGAGAATTACGTTATTATACTATAACTGTAGTTCTGGTTGGTACGGGATACATATATATTGAGAAATTACTGGTATTAATACATATACTGTAGTTCTGGTTGGTACGGGGATACTATATAATATTGAGAATTACTGGTATTAATACATATAAGGTAGGGTTAAAGAGGAGGGTGAAAAGGTTGGACTTGATGGACGCCATGTCTTTATTCACCTTAATTACTATGTTATTATGTAGCTGTGTAACTTATACAGACATTATGGGTGGGGTATAAAGGTTGGACTAGATGGACGTATGTCTTTATACAACCTCCAATACTATGTTACTATGTAACTTATACAGACATTATGGGTAGGGTATAAAGGTTGGATTAGATGGACGTATGTCTTTATACAGCCTCCAATACTGTGTTACTATGTAACTGTTATACAGACATTATGGGTAGGGTATAAAGGTTGGACTAGATGGACGTATGTCTTTATACAACCTCCAATACTATGTTACTATGTAACTGTTATACAGACATTATGGGTAGGGTATAAAGGTTGGACTAGATGGACGTATGTCTTTATACAGCCTCCAATACTATGTTACTATGTAACTGTTATACAGACTGGACTAGAATGGAATGTAAAGGTTGATAGATGGACGTATGTCTTTATACCAGCATCCAATACTATTGTTACTATGTAACTGTTATACAGACATTAGGGTAGGGGTATAAAGGTTGGACTAGATGGACGTAGTCTTTATACAACCTCCAATACTATGTTACTAGTAATGTTATCAGACATTATGGTAGGGTATAAAGGTTTGGACTAGATGGAGTATGTCTTATACAGCCTCCATACTATGTTATATTGTAACTGTTATACAGACATTATGGGTAGGGTATAAAGGTTGACTAGATGGATCGTATGTCTTTATACAACCTCCCTAATATGTTACTATGTAAGTTTATACAGACATTATGGGTAGGGTTAAAGGTTGGACTAGATGGACGATGTCTTATACACCTCTCAATACTATGTTACTAGTAACTGTTATACAGACATTATGGGTAGGGTATAAAGGTTGGACTAGAGGAGTATGTCTTTTAAACCTCCAATACTGTTACATGTAATGTTATACGATTATGGGTAGGGTTATAAAGGTTGGACTAGATGGACGATGTCTTTATACAACCTCATACTATGTTACTATGTAACTGGTATAAGACATATGGTAGGGTAAAGTTGGACTGATGGACGTATGTCTTTATACAACCTCAATACTAGTTACTATGTAACTGTTATACAGACATATGGGTAGGGTATAAAGTTGGACTAGTGGCGTAGTCTTTATAACAATCAATAAATGTGACTATGTAACGTTATAAAGACATTATGGGTAGGCTATAAAGGTTGGACTAGATGAACGTATGTCTTTATACAACCTCCAATACTATGTTACTATGAATTGTGAAACCCAGAATTATGTAGGGGCAAAAATTTCCTTCCTGGAAATCTCCCTGGATCAACTCTACTTTATGTATCAATCCCAGTAACTTGTAACATTCCTTGTTTGTAGAAACTCATCCAGCTTTTATTAAACTGACCAATGAACCTGCATAACCAACGTCCACTGGAAGACAGTTCCATAGCTTTACAGTTCTCACAGTGACAAACCCTTTCCCAACTCTACTTTATGTATCATACCAGTAACTTGTAACATTCCTTGTTTGTAGAAACTATCCAGCTTTTTAAACTGACCAAGAAACCTGCCATAACAACGTCCACTGGAAGACAGTCCATAGCTTTACTGTTCTCACAGTGACAAACCCTTTCCCAACTCTATTTATATATCAATCCAGTAACTTGTAACATTCCTTGTTGTAGAAAAACTCATCCAGCTTTTTATTAAACTGACCAATGAACCTGCCATAACACGTCCACTGGAAGACAGTCCCTAGCTTTACACGTTCTCACAGTGACAAACCCTTTCCCACTCTACTTTATTATCAATCCCAGTAACTTGTAATGTAACATTCCTTGTTTGTAGAAACTCATCCAGCTTTTTATTAAACTGACCAATGAACCTGCCATAACAACGTCCACTGGAAGACAGTTCCATAGCTTTACCGTTCTCACAGTGACAAACCCTTTCCCAACTCTACTTTATGTATCAATCCCAGTAACTTGTAACATTCCTTGTTTGTAGAAACTCATCCAGCTTTTTATTAAACTGACCAATGAACCTGCCATAACAACGTCCACTGGAAGACAGTTCCATAGCTTTACCGTTCTCACAGTGACAAACCCTTTCCCAACTCTACTTTATGTATCAATACCAGTAACTTGTAACATTCCTTGTTTGTAGAAACTCATCCAGCTTTTTATTAAACTGACCAATGAACCTGCCATTACAACGTCCACTGGAAGACAGTTCCATAGCCTTACCGTTCTCACAGTGAAAAACCCTTTCCGAGCTTGAAGCCTAAACCTTTTTTCTTCAAGTCTTAAGGGATGTCCTCGTGTCCTTTGACATGTTCTCTTGGTGAACAATGCCCCAGATAGTTTATTGTATGGCCCGTTAATGTATTTATACACAGTAATCATATCCCCACGCAAGCGCCTTTTCTCCAGCGTACATAATTGTAACTTTTCCAGTCTCTCTTCATATTCAAGCTCCCCCAATCCCCTTATTAATTTAGTTGCCCTTCTCTGAACCCTTTCCATTTCAAAGATGTCCTTTTTGTACACAGGATTCCAAAATTGCATTGCATATTCCAAATGAGGCCATACCAATGCTTTGTAAAGAGGGAGAATTACATTTTCCTCCCTTGAATCCATACCTCGCTTTATACAAGACAATACCATGCTGGCTCTGGCTGTTGCCGCCTGGCACTGCTTGCTACCTTTAAGTTTGTTATCCACCAAAACTCCAAGATCCCTTTCCAACAGGGATTCACTTAACACAGAGCCATTTATAGTATAAGTAGCACAAGGATTTTTAAGTCCAAAATGCATCACCTTCCATTTATCAACATTGAATTTCATCTGCCACTTAGCAGCCCAATGTGATAATCTATCTAGATCCCCTGTAACGATTGCACCAATAAAAAGACGGTTTCTGATTAAGGAGGAAACTGATATTCTGAAACAAGCAGCAGCCTGAACATGGGAGAGATGTTATAGACTTCACCAAATCCCCCAGGCTTCCGGGGCGCTGCTGAAATATTTTAGATGGGTTAGTCTGTGTTTACGTCCTAACGAAGAGTCTGCTCATTGGCCAAGACTGACTGAGTGGGCATGGGAGGTCTGTTTTCTGTACTGACACGTATTAAAGGGCGTCTCCAACACCATATCAGTTTAATTGTAGAATGAGCGGTAAAGGAGCTTTGTCTGTGTCTTCCCTCCTGTTCTTCAATCCGTCTGGAGAGAACAAAGCTAATTTACTTGTGATCTCGCTCCTCCGCTGCTTCCTCTGACTCGTCCCGACATCATTCATGTGTGGATGTGTAAAGCAAGATGGCAGCTCCTATCTATGTATATATGGAGAGAGAAATCCAGAGAAGAAATAACCTAGGTGAGGCAATGGGTTTGATGGACCCACATTGACCTCCAAGTTGTAGAACAAGGCTCATTGGGGTTTATTAGATTGGACAGGTTGGATGCTTTGAGGAGTGGTCTCTGTTCTTATTGGCCAGTCATGTGATTGTCATTCAGTGTGTCCAGCCTGTTGGGGTCATTTGTAAGACACAAGGCCCGGGACATGTCTGGTACAGTTACACGTAACCTAATGTTCCCTTCTACTGCAGGTCCTGGGAACGCCGACACGAGAGCAAATCAGAGAAATGAACCCAAACTACACTGAATTCAAGTTCCCACAGATCAAGGCTCATCCCTGGACTAAGGTGAGACCCGGGCAGCTGGTGTTTGCATGTGCACGTTCCCCAAGCCATCAGAAATCCATGAAAGGTTCAGTTCTGTCAGTACTGGGGCCCGTGAATGGGGTGGTTGGATCTTGGAGGGGGATGGGGCCCATTGATAATCCTACAGTGTCCTAGTGGGGTCCAGGGAGAGTTGGGATGTATCCTGGCTGCTCTTTCATGGTTTGTTACCAGCAGCAGGACTTTTCATTGGATTCACTTAGATTGATCACCATTGTAGATTAGTCCAACCTCTCGTAGTGCTGGGGAACTGACCTAGTGGGTCCTAGTGCCACTAGATGAACCCTCTCTGGTCAGTGCAGGTTACATGAGGATGGGGGGTGGTGTGTGGGTCATTGGTGTAGGTCCAGACTCCATTGTAGGCTCATTCCATCTCTGCCACTGCTAATGAGGGTTTAAGAGCCCAAGACTCAGTCAGATCTATATTTTTTTTTATCTTCAAAGGGTTGTGTCTTTTTGCAGGTGTTCCGAGCGCGCACCCCTCCCGAAGCCATCGCCCTGTGTAGTCGGCTTCTGGAATACACCCCTACGGCTCGCCTTACCCCACTCGATGCCTGCGCCCACTCCTTCTTCGATGAACTTCGGGACCCCAATCCTAAACTTCCCAATGGCCGTGAATTCCCTGCACTCTTCAACTTCACCACTCAAGGTACTGGGTGCCCTGGCTAGATAGGGGTGGCCTAGTTCCTGGTTATTGATTGGTGCACACAATTGACCAATCACTTTATTAGGACACCACCAGGTCTGTGCACATTTCCCAGATGGTCAGTGCAGTTTAATGAACAAAACATGGTTAATGTCATTTTTACAGCCAAGTTTAATATAGTTTCATGTTTCTGTGTGCACTGACCGGCCATGTTGTGGTTCAGGGGCACGCTACCCACAACACGTAATAGACATGGCTGGACTGTCCAATCTCCAGCTGTTACCAGGCAAAGCTATGGGGTTAGAGGTAGAAAGACCATTACTGAGACCAACTAAACGTCTGTGCT
This sequence comes from Hymenochirus boettgeri, assembly GCA_019447015.1. Classification (NCBI taxonomy): domain Eukaryota; kingdom Metazoa; phylum Chordata; class Amphibia; order Anura; family Pipidae; genus Hymenochirus; species Hymenochirus boettgeri. Next base: position 264,140 of record JAACNH010000148.1, on the reverse strand, counting down.
TCTTCCTCCCCAGAGCTGTCTAGCAACCCTTCCCTATCGTCTATTCTCATCCCTGCACACGCTCGCAACCAGGGCGCCGTGTCTACGCCATCGAACGCAACAGCCACATCAGGTGAGCGATAATGTTACCTGCCTTGTCCTGGCTCCATTCCTACCCATAATAACACTGCTAGGTCCTCATCGTAGGGTCTGGAACGAGCTGTCAAAGTTCATTCCTGGACCGTGACAACGGGGGCTAAATGAGCGACTTTGACACCGTTATGGACCCTATCATGAGAATCCGGGGTGAGGACCTAGAGGTGAAGGTCCCTGGATACTGTCTGCTGATAGGGTATAATTGTCCTTTAATCAGGATTCTTATCATCCCTACCGTGTACCATATCACCTTACCACCACCCAACTGTGACTTCCCTTATTGTAGCTGTTACAAGCACGAGATGAGGTTGTATATTATACATGTTATATTATATTCATTGTATTATTGTACAGTAAACGTTATATTATTGTCCATTATACATGTTATACTGTACATGATTTATTTACAGAATACATTCATTATTGTACATGTTATATTAGATTGTACAGTATGCATTATATTATTGTATATTGTACATTACGGTATCATTTATTTTGAATTCTGTGCTGTGTTCTCCATGATGGGATCAGTTGCTGATTGGGACGCAGTGTTTTGTTCATATTCAGCTTCCACTTCTTTTAGATTTTAGGATCCACCCAGAATATTCAATGTAATCTCAATCACCAACCAATTGCCAAGCAATTTTTGTACCTAGCCATGAGAAGGCCCTCTTCTCTCCCCCGTAGAACAGGAGCCAGCTGCTCTTTTCCATACTCCCTTCCAATGGTGTTCCACTGCTCTCTCCCATACTCCCTTCCAATGGTGTTCCACTGCTCTCTCCCATACTCCCATAGATTGCCGTTCCACTGCTCTCTCCCATACTCCCATAGAATGTCCTTCCACTGCTCTCTCCCATACTCCCATAGAATGTCCTTCTACTGCTCTCTCCCATACTCCCATTAGAATGTCCTTCCACTGCTCTACCCATAAATCCCATAGAATGTCCTTCCACTGCTCTCTCCAACCCCATAGAATGTCTTCCATGCTCTCTACCATACTCCATAGAATGCCCTTCCATTGCTCTCTCCCATACTCCATAGAATGTCCTTCTACGCTCTCTCCCATACTCCCATAGATGTCCTTCCTGCTTCTCCCATACTCCCATAGAATGTCATTCCACTGCTCTCTCCCATACTCCCATAGAATGTCCTTCCACTGCTTCTCCATACTCCCCTAGAATGTCCTTCCCATGCTCTCTCCCATACTCCCATAGAATGCCTTCCACTGCCTCTCTCCCATACTCCCATAGAATGTCTTCCATGCTCTCTCCCATACTCCCTAGAAGTCCTTCATGCTCTCTCCCATACTCCCATAGATTGCCTTCCACTGCTCTCTCCCATACTCCCATAGAATGCTCCTTCCACTGCTCTCTCCCAATCCCATAGTGCTCACTGCATCCCCATACTCCCATAGAATGCCTTCCACTGCTCTCTCCCATACTCCCATAGAATGTCCTTCTACTGCTCTCTCCCATACTCCCATAGAATGTCCTTCCACTGCTCTCTCCCATACTCCCATAGAATGTCCTTCCACTGCTCTCCTCCCCATACTCCATAGATGTCTCTCCACTGCGTCTCTCCCATATCCCCATAGAATGTCCTTCCACTGCTCTCTCCCATACTCCCATAGAAATGTCCTTCACTGCTCTCTCCCATACTCCATAGAATGTCCTTCCACTGCTCTCTCCCATACTCCCATAGAATGTCCTCCACTGCCCTCTCCCCATACTCCATAGAATGCTCCTTCACATGCCTCTCCCCATACTCCATAGAATGTCCTCCATGCTCTCTCCCATACTCCCATAGAATGTCCTTCACTGCTCTCTCCATACTCCCATAGAATGCCCTTCACTGCTCTCTCCCATACTCCCATAGAATGCCCTTCCACTGCCTCTCATACTCCCATCTCCAAGGTTTCCACTGCTCTCTCCATACTCCCTTCCAATGGGTTCCAACTGCTCTCCCATACTCCCATAGAATGCCCTTCCACTGCTCTCTCCCATACTCCATTGAATGCCCTTCAAAGCCTCTCTCCCATACTCCCATAGAATGCCCTTCCAATGCTCTCTCCCATACTCCCATAGAATGCCTTCCACTGCTCTCCTCCACTCCCATATCCCATAGAAGTCCTTCCACTGCTCTCTCCATACTCCCATAGAAATGCCCTTCCACTGCTCTCTCCCATACTCCCTAGAATGTCCTTCCATGCTCTCTCCCATACTCCCATAGAATGTCCTTCCATGCTCTCTCCCCATATCCCATAGAATGTCCTTCCACTGCTCTCTCCCATACTCCCATAGAATGTCTTCACTGCTTACCCCATAGAATGCCTTCCACTGCTCTCTCCCATACTCCTAGAATGTTTCCACTGCCCTTCCTACTCCTCTCAGAATGTACTCATGCTCTCTCCATCTCCATGAGAATGTCCTTCCACTGCTCTCTCCCATACTCCCATAGAATGTCCTTCACTGCTCTCTCCCATACTCCCATAGAAGCCTTCCACGCCTCTCTCCCATCTCCCTAGAATGTCCTTCCACTGCTCTCTCCCATACTCCCATAGAATGCCTTCCACTGCTCTTCCCATACTCCATAGAATGCCCTCCACTGCTCTCTCCCATACTCCCATAGAATGTCCTTCCACTGCCTCTCTCCCATACTCCCATAGAATGTCCTTCCACTGCTCTCTCCCATATCCATAGAATGCCCTTCCACTGCTCTCTCCATACTCCCATAGAATGTCCTTCCACGCTCTCCCATACTCCTCGATGCCTCCATCTCTCTCCCATACTCCCATAGAATGCCCTCCACTGCTCTCTCCAACTCCCATAGAATGTCCTTCCACTGCTCTCTCCCATACTCCCATAGAATGTCCTTCCACTGCTCTCTCCCATAGAATGCCCTTCCACTGCTCTCTCCCATACTCCCATAGAATGCCCCTTCCACTGCTCTCTCCCATACTCCCATAGAATGTCCTTTCCACTGCTCTCTCCCATACTCCCATAGAATGTCCTTCCACTGCTTCTCCCATACTCCCAAGAATGTCCTTCACTGCTTCTCCCAACTCCCATAGATGCCTTCCATGCTCTCTCCCATACTCCTATAGAATGTCCTTCCACTGCTCTCTCCCATACTCCCATAGAATGCCCTTCCACTGCCTCTCTCCCATACTCCCATAGAATGTCCTTCCACTGCTCTCCTCCATACTCCCATAGAATGTCCTTCCACTGCTCACTCCCATAGAATGCCCTTCCACTGCTCTCTCCCATACTCCCATAGAATGTCCTTCCACTGCTCTCTCCCATACTCCCATAGAATGTCCTTCCAATGCTCTCTCCATACTCCATAGATTGCCGTTCCACTGCTCTCTCCATACTCTATAGAATGTCCTTCCACTCTCTCTCCCATACTCCCATAGAATGCGTCTCCACTGCTCTCTCCCATACTCCCATAGAATGTCCTTCCACTGCTCTCTCCCATACTCCATAGAATGTCCTCACTGCTCTCCCCATACTCCCATAGAATGTCCTTCCACTGCTCTCTCCCATACTCCCATAGAATGTCCTCCACTACTCTCTCCCATATCCCATAGCGAATGCCTTCCACTGCTCTCTCCATACTCCCATAGAATGTCCTTCCACTGCTCTCTCCCTACTCCATAGAATGCCCTTCCACTGACTCTTCCCATACCCCAAGAATGCCCTTCCACTGCCTCTCTCCATACTCCCATAGATTATCTTTCCACTGCTCTCTCCCCATACTCCCATAGAATGTCCTTCCACTGCTCTCTCCATACTCCCATAGAATGTCCTTCCCACTGCTCTCTCCATACCTCCCATAGAATGTCCTTCCACTGACTCTCCATACTCCATAGAATGCCTTCCACTGCCTCTCTCCCATACTCCCTAGAATGTCCTTCCACTGCTCTCTCCATACTCCCATAGAATGTCCTTCCACTGCTCTCTCCCATACTCACATAGAATGTCCTTCCACTTGCTCCTCCCATTACTCCCATAGAATGCCCTTCCACGCTCTCCCATACTCCCATAGAATGTCCTTCCACTGCTCTCTCCCATACTCCCATCTAGAATGCCCTTCCACTGCTCTCTCCCATACTCCCATAGAATGCCCTTCCACTGCTCTCTCCCATACATCCATAGAATGCCCTTCCCACTGCTCTCTCCCATACTCCCATAGAATGTCCTTCCACTGCTCTCTCCCATACTCCCATAGAATGTCCTTCCACTGCTCTCTCCCATACTCCCATAGAATGTCCTTCCACTGCCTCTCTCCCATTCTCCATAGATGCGTTCCTCACACCCTGCTCTCTCCCATACTCCCATAGATTGCCGTTCCACTGCTCTCTCCCATACTCCCATAGATTCCGTTCCACTGCTCTCTCCCATACTCCCATGAGAATGTCCTTCCACTGCTCTCTCCCATACTCCCATAGAATGTCCTTCCACTGCCTCTCTCCCACTACTCCCATCATAGAATGTCCTTCCACTGCTCTCTCCATACCCTATAGAATGTCCTTCCACTTGCTCTCTCTCCCATACTCCCATAGAATGTCCTTCCACTGCTCTCCTCCATACTCCCATAGATTGCCTTCCACGCTCTCTCCATCCTCAAAATGATGTCCTCTCCACTTGCTTCTCCCATATCCCATAGAATGTCTTCCACTGCTCTCTCCCATACTCCCATAGAATGTCCTTCACTGCTCTCTCCCATACTCCCATAGAATGTCCTTCCACTGCTCTCTCCCATACTCCCATAGAATGTCCTTCCACTGCTCTCTCCCATACTCCCATAGAATGTCCTTCCACTGCTCTCTCCATACTCCCATAGAATGTCCTTCCATGCTCTCTCCCATACTCCATAGAATGTCCTTCCACTGCCCTCTCCCATACTCCCATAGAATGTCCTTCCACTGCTCTCTCCATACTCCATAGAATGTCCTTCCATGCTCTCTCCCTCAACTCCCATAGAATGTCCTTCACTGCTCTTCCCATACTCCCATAGAATGCCCTTCCACTGCTCTCTCCCATACTCCCATAGAATGCCCTTCCACTGCTCTCTCCCATACTCCCATAGAATGCCCTTCCACTGCTCTCTCCCAACTCCATAGAATGTCCTTCCACTGCTCTCTACCATATCCATAGAATGCCTTCCACTGCTCTCTCCCATACTCCCATAGAATGCCTCTCCACATGCCTCTCTCCCATACCCCATAGGAAGTCCTTCATGTCTCTCCATACTCCCATAGAATGCCCTTCCACTGCTCTCTCCATACTCCCATAGAATGTCCTTCCACTGCTCTTCCCATACTCCCATAGAAGAATGCCTTCCACTGCTCTCTCCCATATCTCTCCACTAGAATGTCCTTCCACGTGCTCTCTCTCCATACTCCCATAGAATGTCCACTTCCACCTGCTCTCTCCATACTCCCATAGAATGCCCTTCCACTGCTCTCTCAATACTCCATAGAATGTCCTTCCACTGCTCTCTCCTTACTCCCATAGAATGTCCTCCACGCTCTCTCCATACTCCCATAGAATGTCTTCCACTGCTCTCTCCCATACTCCCATGAATGTCCTTCCACTGCTCTCTCCCATACTCCCATAGAAGTCCTTCACTGCTCTCTCCCATACTCCCATAGAATGTCCTTCCACTGCTCTCTCCCCATACTCCCAAATCCTTCCATGCTCTCTCCCATACCCCATAGAATGTCCTCCACTGACTCCACCCATACTCCATAGAATGCCCTTCCATGCTCTCCCCATTAATCCATAGAATGCCCTTCACTACCCTCTCTCCCACTCCATAGAAGTCCATTCCCTGCTCTTCTACCATACTACCATAGTAGAATGTCCTTCCACTGCTCTCTCCCATACTCCCATAGAATGTCCTTCCACTGCTCTCTCCCATACTCCCATAGAATGTCCTTCCACTGCTCTCTCCCATACTCCCATAAAATGTCCTTCCACTGCTCTCTACCATGAGAACTTAAAATAAACCATTTTCTTGAGATTTTTTTTTAACATTTCCTTTCAACCAGTCCAGTGACAAATCAAGGTCATCAGTACAAGGGCCAATGAAATTTGCCTTCTCATACCTTTCAAACAAGCCTAGGATGATGCCTTTATCTGTTATAGACTTGTAAATTTCACTTCCTAGTCTGTCTCTGTACCTCTGTGACAGGCGTGTGACAGAAGCTCCATCATAAGCCCCACCCAAAACAATTGACCATTTATTAAGCTATTATCAGGCTATTAAAGCCAAGTTTACACTGTATCTGGAAGCGTGATTTTAAACATAGTGGTGGTGGCTCTTTATAATCAAGGGCCCTTTTATGGAGTCCTCAGTTCCCCTGTAATGAATCTAATTAATATTGTGTAATGAATCTAATTAATATTGTGTAATGAAGCTAATTAATATTGTGTAATGAAGCTAATTAATATGCATGGTGTCTGTTCATCCATTGCAGATACAAACGTGGGTGATCGCGGACCGACCAATAATGCAGCCTCAGCATCGGCCTCCAATTCCTCCTGAGCCAATCAGCATGCGCCTCTGCTCACTGGGAGAAAGGAACAGTAGCAAGTGGGCGGGATACAGAGAAAGGGGGCGTTAACCCCCCGTCCCTGGGATTCCCCCTGCATCTATTAAGGATTAAATATAAACTGTAAAGGAAGCGCCATCCTCTGTTGATTTTTAGTGGTTCAGTTTTTTTTAATTGTTATTTAACCTTGTAAAATATCTATAAATACAGATTTTTTTAAATTTTTTTTTTTTTTTTCCTCCATTAAATCTCACTCCGATGGAGTTTTCCTTGTGGGAGCAGAGAGGTAAATCTCGTTGGCCTCTCCTCTCTCTCTCGGACTGGTCACCCTGCCGTGCGCTGGTACCTTCTTTCCAGCGGCGGAGGGGTTAATGCTGCATTCCCCTTCCAGCCCCCTGTCTGCTGTATTCCTAGGGATTCTGCTGTAATCGTCAGGGTCGGTGACATGCCTGGGACGGCCCTCGGGCGATTCTCAGAGTGCCTTATTGGATTAGACTGTGGGCCCCGGTCACAGGGGCCACACCACCCACATACTCTGCATCTGTTTTCCTTGTATAGGGTTCCACTATTTGGATTATACATGGTCTGTGCGCGGACACGGAGGGGTTAAAGCCGCTTAACTGTGTCTGCAGTGTCACCTGCTTCCCATTCATTCTATTACTGATTCCGTTAAAGGGCCACTGCAGGTTACAAGGTAATGGGAGGAGCCTGTAGTTAACCCTCGCATACCCAGCCCCTTCCCCACTTTCAGTCAGTGTATCCATGAGAAGGGCCATGGGCTGAACCTTGTATGTGGCGTCATCTCCACACAGGGACGTGATTGGATGGTGCCGTGTCACATGTTTAATCTGAACCCCACTCTGTACAGGTTGTTAACCCTTTTATAACCAGCAGAGAATGGTTATAGTCACCAAATCTCATTGTTAGATATGAATATTACCCAGTGTGCTCAGCATTCCCTTCTCACAAGCCCCAAATCTATCTGGCCCCTGGGGCAGTGCTGGATAGTAAAGGGCCCTTTAACATTGCCATCATCAGCAGGCCAAGCAGCAGTGCATGATGGGCCCATGTGATGTATGGACATTGGTAACAATGTATCTTAGTTCAATGTGCAATAATGGGAACTTACCTGGGTCCTCAGGTACCTACCCACAGCCAGTGCAATTCCGACTTTCTACTGAACCATTAATTCAAAATGTCACATGATCAGCAGGTTCCGCTCCGCCCCTCATGAAATACCTTCCTGCTGATTGGCCACGTTCTGTCCATGTGATGGTGGGTGTCACCCCCAGTTATTCCACATTCCCCTCCAGTAAGACCTGTCATGGGCGTATCTAATAGGCCGAGTCCCTACACTGGGAATGTGGGGCCCACGTTACAGGCTGCTCCATGGCCGATGCCTGAATAACATTTACCATTAACCATAATGTGGTTGTAGCGAACGGCGGAATTTACCACTTGCCCTTTAGTTTGTCATCCATCTTCCGTGCTAAACTATATATTACAGTATAGTTGTATTATAGGTCAATGGCCACTGACTGCACAGAGCGCCCTCTCCTGGTCACTGTTAACAAGCACAGTACCTGTACCTACTGTGTCCCCCAATGGTAGCACTGTTACAGTCTATTCACTGACAGGGGTTGGAACAGGGTCTGCGAAAGGCAATGTAGCCATCAGCTGTGATCTCCTCTATATAAATATATATACATATATATATGTATTATATATAAAACTATTTTTTGCTTTGCTTGTAATATTCGCTTCCATGATGTGTGTGTCTGACTGGGGGGGTTCGGACCAGCGAGACCTTTCCACGGTCCCATCGTGTAAGAATCGTCTCCAAACCGGGGTTCGGTTCCTGCCAGGCTGCCCAGCAGGGAAGGGGGTCACATTCGTTTTTATTTTGGTTGTTTTTATGTTAAAATGTCGGCAGTTTGCCAATATTCAATCTCTCTCTCTCTCTCTCCCTTTTTGTAAATACATTTTTGTTCTGTGTGACACAAATTCCGGAATAGTTACCTGGTATCTGTAATTTGCATTAAATAAAAAAAAGTAGGTTAGTCTGGAAATGAAACAAAATAATAAAAACCCCACAGGAACTGGTTGTAGTGTGATCATTGTGTTATCCGGTTACTAAGAACAAAATGGCGTCGGCATTTAGCAATTGTTAATAATACGCAGCTCGGTGTTGTGTTTTCTATAACCCCAGCTCCATATACCAGGATCACAGATCTAGGAGTTTATATCGACTCTGTACACTTACATGGTCCTGCTGTGAAATGGAGTCAGCATGGTCAGTGCTGTATATTGCCATCATGACACAATTCATTCTTTACAAGGCCTTGTAAATGATTGGTCAGGGTGACAAAATCCTTTAGTCTCTGTAATAGGCCATTTTTGCCATGTGCACACATATGGGATATAACAATACGGGAGGGAATGTTTATTAAACTAAGGCAGATTTTAGGAAATTGTCACCCAGATCCTGTTAATAAACACGTGACCTGATTTATACGTTGATGAAGCTCAACAGAATGGGAACTCCCACTTTGCAAGCCCAGGACACCGCCATTGTCCTGGTAGAATGAAGTCTAATGCCGGGGAGCATGTCGCCCTGGTAGAATGAAGTCTAATGCCGGGGAGCATGTCGCCCTGGTAGAATGAAGTCTAATGCCGGGGAGCATGTCGCCCTGGTAGAATGAAGTCTAATGCCGGGGAGCATGTCGCCCTGGTAGAATAAGTTTAATGCCGGGGCCATGTCGCCCTGGTAGAATGAAGTCTAATGCCGGGGACCATGTCGCCCTGGTAGAATGAAGTCTAATGCCGGGGAGCAAGGAACCAGAAAGACCACCTAGTATAGGATAAATGTACTTTATAAAAAATACCTGGGGCAGAGACATAGGACTGATTATTCCTACCTCCCAATATCTGAATGTACAGTGCTCCTCACACAAACAATATTTGGAGGTAGGAATTTCCAGTCCTGTATCCTGTCCCAACTACGTTTCATTATAACTCACATATAACACATGTACATTGCCCCTCAGGCATTATAGAACATTTCCCTAAACTTCCCAATGTTTGCCGCACTGATGAAACTTGGTTTAATGAAACTTTCACCGGTGCGATTTAGTAGCTTTTGGTACATTTTGTAATATAAAAGACATTTTAATGGTTGCTTTATATGAAATATAGTATAACAAAATGGGGTGGTCAATAATATTAGCCTGGTGTGAACGTTTCCAATCAGCTTTGAAACCAAATCTGTGCAGTCAATTGGATTCCTTAAAACATTCAATATTTGTCATAAAAAGACTCCAAGGAACAGGGCACATGACTACATGAGGGACCTTTACCCACCATGCCGTGTTGTCAGTCTGGAGCTCAGAAAGAAGATAGAGGCTCATGACCAGGGGGAAGGCTATATTGCCATTTCCAAGTGATTGTGTCTCGAACTGCTGTACGTAGCATCATTGCCAAGGACAAGGAGACAAATTTGGTAAGAAACCTGGCACAAGATTTCAAGATCTGTGAAAAATGGAGATGGCCCTGGACATCTGGCCACTTCTGGAGTTGTTGAAGGGACACAGTTGTGAGGGCCCATCGTGCTAGAAAAACCCTTCACTCAAAGAGAAGCACATCACCACTGACTAAGGTTTGCTGTGAACATTTGAAAAGTAAAGATGAGTTTTGGATGAGTCTAGACTGGAACTTGGCACATGGATGTTTCTTATGTTTGGTGAGGAAGGGGAGAGGCCTTCAACCCTAGGAACACAGTTAAATGTGTAATGGGAGCATCATGCTGTGGGCCTGTTTTGCTCGGGTGCATGGCATCATGAAAAAAAAGCAAATGATGTTGACATTTTGAGAGTCTGGGCTTCGCTCATCACTGGGTCTTCCAACAAGAATACATCCGAATGAGTCCAACAATTCCTCCGGAATACCAAAACCAAGATCCAGGAGTGGCGGATGCTCAATGTGAATGTTCATGCTCAGAAACCATGCAATATGGACCAGCTGAAACAATTTGCAATGGAAGAATGGATGAAAATCCCTCCTTATTTATAAACCAGGGGGTCATTAAATAACTCATTATAATATACTGCTCATTATCACTATTTAATCATCTGTGTTTAGGGAACATTATTAAGGATCTTCTAGTGATATTTAGGGGAATTTATAAACCAGGGAGGTCATTAAATATCTCATTATAATATACCGCTCATTATCACTATTTAATGATCTGTGTTTAGGGAACATTATTAAGGATCTTCTAGTGATATTTAGGGGGTATTTATAAACCAGTAGGTCATTAAATATCTCATTATAATATACCACTCATTATCACTATTTAATGATCTGTGTTTAGGGAACATTATAAATGATCTTCTAGTGTTATTTAGGGGTATTTATAAACCAGGACGGTCATTAATATCTCATTATAATTTAACGCTCATTATCACTATTTAATGATCTGTGTTTAGGGAACATTATTAATGATCTTCTAGTGTTATTTAGGGGTATTTATAAACGAGGACAGTCATTAATATCTCATTATAATATAACGCTCATTATCACTATTTAATAATCTGTGTTTAGGGAACATTATTAAGGATCTTCTAGTGTTATTTAGGGGTATTTATAAACCAGGGGGGTAATTAAATATCTCATTATAATATACCGCTCATTATCACTATTTAATGATCTGTGTTTAGGGAACATTATTAATGATCTTCTAGTGTTATTTAGGGGTATTTATAAACCAGGACGGTCATTAATATCTCATTATAATATAACGCTCATTATCACTATTTAATAATCTGTGTTTAGGGAACATTATTAAGGATCTTCTAGTGATATTTAGGGGGTATTTATAAACCAGTGGGTCATTAATTATCTCATTATAATATACTGCTCATTATCACTAATGATCTGTGTTTAGGGAACATTATTAAGGATCTTCTAGTGTTATTTAGGGGTATTTATAAACCAGGGGGGTCATTAAATATCTCATTATAATATACCGCTCATTATCACTATTTAATGATCTGTGTTTAGGGATCATTACTAAGGATCTTCTAGTGATATTTAGGGGGTATTTATAAACCAGGGGGTCATTAGTATAGTATTTGAGGTTGAATAAAGACATACGTCCATCCAGTCCAACCCATCTAGCAATATCCTCATTTCCTGCCTAACTGTTGATCCAGGGAAATTTCCGATTGCCACTTGGAGTCAGGAAGGAATTTTTTCCCCCTTCATAAATTTGGTGGGGGTTTTTTGCCTTCCTCTGGATCAACAGTTAGGCAGGAAATGAGGATATGAGGGTCATTAATATTCTCATTATAAATATACCGCTCATATCACTATTTAATGATCTGTGTTTAGGGATCATTATTAAGGATCTTCTAGTGTTATTTATGGGTATTTATAAACCAGGGAGGTCATTAAATATCTCATTATAATATACCACTCATTATCACTATTTAATAATCTGTGTTTAGGGATCATTATTAAGGATCTTCTAGTGTTATTTAGGGGGTATTTATAAACCAGGAGGGTCATTAAATATCTCATTATAATATACCGCTCATTATCACTATTTAATAATCTGTGTTTAGGGAACATTATTAAGGATCTTCTAGTGATTTAGGGGTATTTATAACCAGGGTCATTAAGTATCTCTTATAAATACCGCTCATTATCACTATTTAATGATCTGTGTTTAGGGAACATTACTAAGGATCTTCTAGTGATATTTAGGGGGTATTTAAACCAGGGGTCATTAAATATCTCATTATAATATACCGCTCATTATCACTATTTAATGATCTGTGTTTAGGGAACATTATTAAGGATCTTCTAGTGTTATTTAGGGGTATTTATAAACCAGGGGGGTCATTAAATATCTCATTATAATATACTGCTCATTATCACTATTTAATGATCTGTGTTTAGGGAACATTATTAAGGATCTTCTAGTGATATTTAGGGGGTATTTAGAAACCAGTGGGTCATTAAATTCTCATTATAATATAACCGTTCATTATCACTATTTATGATCTTGTTTAGGGACATTATTAAGGATCTTCTAGTTATATTTAGGGGGTAATTATAAACCAGTGGGTCATTAAATATCTCATTAATATAACCGCTCATTATCACTATTTTAATGATCTGTGTTTAGGGAACATTATTAGGATCTTCTAGTGTTATTTAGGGGTATTTATAAACCAGGGGGTCATTAATATCTCATTATAATATACCACTCATTATCACTATTTAATGATCTGTGTTTAGGGAACATTATTAAGGATCTTCTAGTGTTATTTAGGGGTATTTATAAACCAGGAGGGTCATTAAATATCTCATTATAATATACCGCTTATTATCACTATTTAATAATCTGTGTTTAGGGATCATTATTAAGGATCTTCTAGTGTTATTAGGGGGTATTTATAACCAGGAGGGTCATTAAATATCTCATATATATACTGCTCATTATCACTATTTAATAATCTGTGTTTAGGGAACATTATTAAAGATCTTCTAGTGTTATTTAGGGGGTATTTATAAACCAGGGGGTCATTAATATCTCATTATAATATACCACTCATTATCACTATTTAATGATCTGTGTTTAGGGACATTATTAAGGATCTTCTAGTGTTATTTAGGGGTATTTATAAACCAGGGGGGTCATTAAATATCTCATTTATATACGCTCATTATCACTATTTAATAATCTGTGTTTAGGGAACATTATTAAGGATCTTCTAGTGATATTTAGGGGGTATGTATAAACCAGTGGGTCATTAAATATCTCATTATAATATACCGCTCATTATCACTATTTAATGATCTGTGTTTAGGGATCATTACTAAGGATCTTCTAGTGATATTTAGGGGGTATTTATAAACCAGGGGGTCATTAAATATCTCATTGTAATATACCGCTCATTATCACTATTTAATGATCTGTGTTTAGGGATCATTATTAAGGATCTTCTAGTGTTATTTAGGGGGTATTTATAAACCAGGAGGGTCATTAAATATCTCATTATAATATACTGCTCATTATCACTATTTAATAATCTGTGTTTAGGGAACATTATTAAAGATCTTCTAGTGTTATTTGGGGGTATTTATAAACCAGGGGGTCATTAATATCTCATTATAATATACCACTCATTATCACTATTTAATGATCTGTGTTTAGGGAACATTATTAAGGATCTTCTAGTGTTATTTAGGGGTATTTATAAACCAGGGGATCATTAAATATCTCATTTAATATACTGCTCATTATCACTATTTAATAGATCTGTGTTTAGGGAACATTATTAAGGATCTTCTAGTATATTTAGGGTATGTATAAACCAGTGGGTCATTAATATTCTCTATAATATAACCGCTCATTATCACTATTTAATGATCTGTTTTTAGGGATCATTACTAAGGATCTTCTAGTGATATTTAGGGGGTATTTATAAACCAGGGGGTCATTAAATATCTCATTATAATAACCGCTCATTATCACTATTAATGATCTGTGTTTAGGGAACATTATTAAGGACTTCTAGTGATATTTAGGGGTATTTATAAACCAGTGGGGTCATTAAATATCTCATTATAATACCGCTCATTATCACTATTTAATGATCTGTGTTTAGGGAACATTATTAAGGATCTTCTAGTGATATTTAGGGGTGTATAAACCAGTGGGCCATTAAATTCTCATTATATATAACCGCTCATATCACTATTTAATGATCTGTGTTTAGGGATCATTATAAGGATCTTCTAGTGATATTTAGGGGGTATTATAAACCAGGGGTCATTAGTATAGTATTTGAGGTTGAATAAAGACATACGTCCATCCAGTCCAACCATCTAGCAATATCCTCATTTCCTGCCTAACTGTTGATCAGAGGAAGCAAAAAACCCCCACCAAATTTATGAAGGGAAAAAATTCCTTCCTGACTCCAAGTGGCAATCGGAAATTTCCCTGGATCAACTCTACTTGTATCAATCCCAGTAACTTGTAACATTCCTTGTTTGTAGAAACTCATCCAGCTTTTATTAAACTGACCAATGAACCTGCCATAACAACGTCCACTGGAAGACAGTTCCATAGCTTTACCGTTCTCACAGTGACAAACCCTTTCCCAACTCTACTTTGTATCAATACCAGTAACTTGTAACATTCCTTGTTTGTAGAAACTCATCCAGCTTTTTTATAAACTGACCAATGAACCTGCCATAACAATGTCCACTGGAAGACAGTTCCATAGCTTTAACCGTTCTCACAGTGACAAACCCTTCCCCAACTCTACTTTATATGTATCAATACCAGTAACTTGTAACATTCCTTGTTTGTAGAAACTCATCCAGCTTTTTATTAAACTGACCAATGAACCTGCCATAACAACGTCCACTGGAAGACAGTTCCAAGCTTTACCGTTCTCACAGTGACAAACCCTTTCCCAACTCTACTTTATGTATCAATACAGTAACTTGTAACATTCCTTTTTTGTAGAAACTCATCCAGCTTTTTATTAAACTGACCATGAACCTGCCATACAACGTCCACTGGAAGACAGTTCCATAGCTTTACCGTTCTCACAGTGACAAACCCTTTCCCAACTCTACTTTGTATCAATACCAGTTAACTTGTAACATTCCTTGTTTGTAAAACTCATCCACTTTTTATTAAACTGACCAATGAACCTGCCATAACAACGTCCCCTGGAAGACAGTTCCATAGCTTTAACCGTTCTCACAGTGACAAACCCTTTCCCAACTCTACTTTATGTATCATACCTAACTTGTAACATTCCTTGTTTGTAGAAACTCATCCAGCTTTTTATTAAACTGACCAATGACCTGCCATAACAACGTCCACTGGAAGACATTTCCATAGCTTTACCGTTCTCACAGTGACAAACCCTTTCCCAACTCTACTTTAGTATCAATCCCAGTAACTTGTAACATTCCTTGTTGTAGAAACTCATCCACTCTTTTTTAAAACTGACCAATGAACCTGCCATAACAACGTCCACTGGAAGGCAGTTCCATAGCTTTACCGTTCCCACAGTGACAAACCCTTTCCCAACTCTACTTTATGTATCAATACCAGTAACTTGTACATTCCTTGTTTGTAAAACTTCATCCAGCTTTTTATTAAACTGACCAATGAACCTGCCTTACAAACGTCCACTGAAGACGTTCCATAGCCTTACCGTTCTCCAGTGAAAAACCCTTTCCGAGCTTGAAGCCTAACACCTTTTTTCTTCAAGTCTTAAGGGATGTCCTCGTGTCCTTTGACATTTTCTCTTGGTGAACTTGCCCCAGATAGTTTATGTATGGCCCGTTAATGTTTTATACACAGTAATCATATCCCAACGCAAGCGCCTTTTCTCAGCGTACATAATTGTAACTTTTCCAGTCTCCTCTTCATATTCAAGCTCCCCCACTCCCCTAATAATTTAGTTGCCCTTCTTGAACCCTTTCCATTTCAAAGATGTCCTTTTTGTACACAGGATCCAATTTTGCACGGCATATTCCAAATGAGGCTTACCAATGCTTTGTAAAGAGGGAGAATTACATTTTCCTCCCTTTGAATCCATACCTCCTTATACAAGACAATACCATCTGGCTCTGGCTGTTGCCGCCTGGCACTGCTTGCTACCTTTAGTTTGTTATCCACCAAAACTCCAAGATCCCTTTCCAACGGGATTCACTTAACACAGAGCCATTTATTATAAAGTGCACAAGTATTTTTAAGTCCAAAATGCATCACCTTACATTTATCAACATTGAATTTCATCTGCCACTTAGCAGCCCAATGGATAATCTATCTAGATCCCCCTGTAACGATTGCACATCCTCTGAATTTTTAATGGTCGACAAAGTTTTGTGTCGTCACCAAACCAGAACCCTTGCTGACAATACCCACTTCCAAATCATTAATAATAGATTAATAGAAGCGGCCCCAACACGAACCCTGTGGCACCCCACTTAGCACTTTAGTCCATAATGATGAAGCCCCCATTAACAACTACTCTCTGCCTCTATTCTTTAACCAATTTTCTATCCATGTACAAATGTACTCCCCAGACCAACAGACCTTAGCTTATTCTTAGTGCGCCTATGGGGACTGTATCAAAAGCCTTTGCAAAATCCAAGTAAACTACATCTACTGCTATAACCAGAGTCTAAATTTCTACTTACTTCCTCAAAAAGCCAAGCAAGTTAGTTTGACAAGATCTATTCCTCCTAAATCCATGCTGGTTACTACTTATAATGTCAGTCCTTGAACAACTCTAGAACATGATCCTTTTAAACTTTCCAGGATCTTCCCCACCACTGAAGTTAAACTTACAGGCCTGTATTACCCGGCTGTGAACACTACCCTTTTTGAATATTGGAATACATCAGCCTTTTCCAATCCAGAGGCACACACCACCGGACATGAGGGAATCAGCAAAAATTAGAAACAATGGCCTAGATAAAACTGAACTTAGCTCCCTAATTACCCAGGATGTATTTTATCCGGTCCAGAGTTTATTAATATTAACCTTATTTAGTTCTTTCTGTACCATATCCTCGGTTAACCAAAGTGCACTTGAATCTTTTATACCATTATTGCTACTATACTCTATGATATCTGTACTTGGATCTTCTATAGTGTATACAGAGGGGAAAAAATTATTCAAGACTTTGCTTTATCGCCATCCTCCGTAACTAACTTATCCCCATTAATTAATGGTGCCACATTCTCAGTCCTCATCTTCTTACTATTATATACTTAAAAAAATGTTTAGGCTTAGTGATGCTTTGTTCAGCTATCCTAACTTCATTATTAATTTTAGCTAGTTTGATTGCTTTCTTACACTCCTTGTTACAGTTTTTATACTCCCTAAAGGCCTTTCTTTCCCTCGCCTTAAAGGTTTTAAATGCCTTTTTTCCTCTTACCATTGTGCCTTTACATCAGAATTCAGCCACATGGGCGCGGATTTATTTTTTTTACATTTATTTCCCAGGGTATAAATTTAGATGTGAACTGGCTTAAAATCCCCTTGAACACAGTCCACTTCTGTTCAGTACCTTTACCTGATAATACATTATCCCAGTTGACATTCTGAAGAGCTGCTTTTACACCTGGGAAAATTTGCTTTCCTGAAATTAAATGTCTTTGTTAACCCGCACACTTTCCTTTCGATAACAAAGTCCAAATGCCACTATTTCATGGTCACTATTCCCTAAGCCTCCAGTTACCTTTATATCTATAATGCGCTCCACAATGTTAGATATTACCAGATCCAACATTAAATATCTCATTATAATATACCGCTCATTATCACTATTTAATGATCTGTGTTTAGGGATCATTATTAAGCATCTTCTAGTGTTATTTAGGGGTATTTATAAACCAGGAGGGTCATTAAATATCTCATAATATACCGCTCATTATCACTATTTAATAATCGTGTGTTTAGGGATCATTATTAAGGATCTTCTAGTGTTATTTAGGGGTATTTATAAACCAGGAGGTCATTAAATATCTCATAATATACCGCTCATTATCACTATTTAATGATCTGTGTTTAGGGAACATTATTAAGGATCTTCTAGTGTTATTTAGGGGTATTTATAAACCAGGAGGTCATTAAATATCTTATTATAATATACCGCTCATTATCACTATTTAATAATCTGTGTTTAGGGATCATTATTAAGGATCTTCTAGTGTATTTAGGGGTATTTATAAACCAGGGGATCATTAAATATCTCATTATAATATACCGCTCATTATCACTATTAATGATCTGTGTTTAGGGAACATTATTAAAGATCTTCTAGTGTTATTTAGGGGGTATTTATAAACCAGGGGGTCATTAATATCTCATTAAATATACCACTCATTATCACTATTTAATGATCTGTGTTTAGAACATTATTAAGGATCTTCTAGTGTATTTAGGGGTATTTATAAACCAGGGGATCATATATCTCATTATAATATACACCGCTCATTATCACTATTTAATGATCTGTGTTTAGGGAACATTATTAAGGATCTTCTAGTGATATTTAGGGGGTATTTATAAATCAGTGGGTCATTAAGTATCTCATTATAATATACCGCTCATTATCACTATTTAATGATCTGTGTTTAGGGAACATTACTAAGGATCTTCTAGTGATATTTAGGGGGTATTTATAAACCAGGGGGTCATTAAATATCTCATTATAATATACCGCTCATTATCACTATTTAATGATCTGTGTTTAGGGAACATTATTAAGGATCTTCTAGTGTTATTTAGGGGTATTTATAAACCAGGGTCATTAAATATCTCATTATAATATACTGCTCATTATCACTATTTAATGATCTGTGTTTAGGGAACATTATTAAGGATCTTCTAGTGATATTTAGGGGGTATTTAGAAACCAGTGGGTCATTAAATGTCTCATTATAATACCCGTTCATTATCACTATTTAATGATCTGTGTTTAGGAAACATTATTTAGGATCTTCTAGTGATATTTAGGGGTTTTATAAACCAGTGGGTCATTAAATATCTCATTATAATATACCGCTCATTATCACTATTTAATGATCTGTGTTTAGGGATCATTATTAAGGATCTTCTAGTGTTATTTAGGGGTATTTATAAACCAGGGGGTCATTAATATCTCATTATAATAACCACTCATTATCACTATTTAATGATCTGTGTTTAGGGAACATTATTAGGATCTTCTAGTGTTATTTAGGGGTATTTATAAACCAGGAGGGTCATTAAATATCTCATTATAATATACCGCTTATTATCACTATTTAATAATCTGTGTTTAGGGATCATTATTAAGGATCTTCTAGTGTTATTTAGGGGGTATTTATAAACCAGGAGGGTCATTAAATATCTCATTATAATATACTGCTCATTATCACTATTTAATAATCTGTGTTTAGGGAACATTATTAAAGATCTTCTAGTGTTATTTAGGGGGTATTTATACACCAGGGGTCATTAATATCTCATTATATATACCCTCATTATCACTATTTAATGATCTGTGTCTAGGGAACATTATAAGGATCTTCTATGTTATTTAGGGGTATTTATAAACCAGGGGGGTCATTAAATATCTCATTATAATATACTGCTCATTATCACTATTTAATGATCTGTGTTTAGGGAACATTATTAAGGATCTTCTAGTGATATTTAGGGGGTATGTATAAACCAGTGGGTCATTAAATATCTCATTATAATATACCGCTCATTATCACTATTTAATGATCTGTGTTTAGGGATCATTACTAAGGATCTTCTAGTGATATTTAGGGGGTATTTATAAACCAGGGGGTCATTAAATATCTCATTGTAATATACCGCTCATTATCACTATTTAATGATCTGTGTTTAGGGATCATTATTAAGGATCTTCTAGTGTTATTTAGGGGGTATTTATAAACCAAGGGTCATTAAATATCTCTTATAATATACTGCTCATTATCACTATTTAATAATCTGTGTTTAGGGAACATTATTAAAGATCTTCTAGTGTTATTTAGGGGGTATTTATAAACCAGGGGTCATTAATATCTCTTATAATATACACTCATTATCACTATTTAATGATCTGTGTTTAGGGAACATTATTAAGGTCTTCTAGTGATATTTAGGGGGTATGTATAAACCAGTGGGTCATTAAATATCTCATTATAATATACCGCTCATTATCACTATTTAATGATCTGTGTTTAGGGATCATTACTAGGATCTTCTAGTGATTTTAGGGGTATTTATAAACCAGGGGGTCATTAAATATCTCATTGTAATATACCGCTCATTATCACTATTTAATGATCTGTGTTTAGGGATCATTATAAGGATCTTCTAGTGTTATTTAGGGGGTATTATAAACCAGGAGGTCATTAAATATCTCATTATAATATACTGCTCATTATCACTATTTAATAATCTGTGTTTAGGGAACATTATTAAAGATCTTCTAGTGTTATTTAGGGGGTATTTATAAACCAGGGGGTCATTAATATCTCATTATAATATACCACTCATTATCACTATTTAATGATCTGTGTTTAGGGAACATTATTAAGGATCTTCTAGTGTTATTTAGGGGTATTTATAAACCAGGGGGGTCATTAAATATCTCATTATAATATACTGCTCATTATCACTATTTAATGATCTGTGTTTAGGGAACATTATTAAGGATCTTCTAGTGATATTTAGGGGGTATGTATAAACCAGTGGGTCATTAAATATCTCATTATAATATACCGCTCATTATCACTATTTAATGATCTGTGTTTAGGGATCATTACTAAGGATCTTCTAGTGATATTTAGGGGTATTTATAAACCAGGGGGTCATTAAATATCTCATTATAATATACCGCTCATTATCACTATTTAATGATCTGTGTTTAGGGAACATTATTAAGGATCTTCTAGTGATATTTAGGGGGTATTTATAAACCAGTGGTTCATTAAATATCTCATTATAATATACCGCTCATTATCACTATTTAATGATCTGTGTTTAGGGCACTTATTAAGGATCTTCTAGTGATATTTAGGGGGTATGTATAAACCAGTGGGTCATTAAATATCTCATTATAATATACCGCTCATTATCACTATTTAATGATCTGTGTTTAGGGATCATTACTAAGGATCTTCTAGTGATATTTAGGGGGTATTTATAAACCAGGGGGTCCATAAATATCTCATTATAATTAACCGCTCATTATCACTATTTAATGACTGTTTTAGGGATCATTATAAGCAATCTTCTAGTGTATTTAGGATATTTCTAAACCCGGAGGGTCTTATATCTATATAATATACCGCTCATTATCACTATTTAATAATCTTTGTTTAGGGATCATGTTAAGGATCTTCTAGTGTTCTTTATGGGTATTTATAAACCAAGGAGGGTCATTAAATATCTCATAATTACCCGCTCATTACTCACTATTTAATAATCTGTGTTTAGGGATTCACTTATTAAGATCTTCTATTGTTTATTTAGGGTATTTATAAACCAGGAGGGTCATTAAATATCTCATATATACCCGCTCATTATCACTATTTAATATCTGTGTTTAGGGAACATTATTAAGGATCTTCTAGTGTTATTTAGGGGTATTTATAACCAGGGAGGTCATTAAATATCTCATTATAATATACCGCTCATTATCACTATTTAATAATCTGTGTTTAGGAATCATTATTAGGATCTTCTAGTGTTATTTAGGGTATTTATAACCAGGGTTATTAAATATCTCATTAAATATCACCGCTCATTAACTATTTAATGATCTGTGTTTATGGGAACATTATTAAGATCTTCTAGTTTATTTAGGGGTATTTATAAACCAGGGGGTCATTAATATCTCATTAAAATATACCACTCATTATCACTATTTAATGATCTGTGTTTAGGGAACATTATTAAGGATCTTCCAGTGTTTATTTAGGGGTATTTATAAACAGGGTGTCATTAAATATCTCATTATAATATACCTACCGCTCATTATCACTATTTAATTCTGTGTTTAGGGAACATTATTAGATCTTCTAGTGATTTTTAGGGTATTTATAACCAGGGGTCATTAATATCTCATATAATTATCACTCATTATCACTATTTAATGATCTGTGTTTAGGGAACATTATTAAGGATCTTCAGTGTTATTTAGGGGTATTTAAAACCAGGGGTCATTAAATATCTCATTATAATATACCATCTCATTATCACTATTTAATGATCTGTGTTTAGGGAACATTTTAAGATCTTCTAGTGTTATTTAGGGGTATTTATAAACCAGGGGTCATTAAATATCTCTATAATATACCGCTCATTATCACTATTTAATGACTGTGTTTAGGGAACATTATTAAGGATCTTCTAGTGTTATTTAGGGTAATTTTAACCGGGGTCATTAAATATTCATTATAATATAATCCGTCATTATCACTATTTAATGATCTGTGTTTAGGTACATTATTAAGGATCTTCTAGTGTTATTTAGGGGTATTTATACCCGTGGGTCATTAATATCTCATTATAATATACCGCTCATTATCACTATTTAATGATCTGTGTTTAGGGAACATTATTAAATCTTCTAGTGTTATTTAGGGTATTTATAAACCAGGGTCATTAATATTCTCATTATAATATACCGCTCTTATCACTATTTAATATCTGTGTTTAGGAACATTATTAAGGATCTTCTAGTGATTTTAGGGGTATTTATAAACCAGGGTTCATTAAATATCTCTATATATAACCGCTCATTATCACTATTTAATAATCTGTGTTTAGGGACATTATTAAGGATCCTAGTGTTATTTAGGGGTATTTATAAACCAGGGAGGTCATTAAATATCTCATATAATATAACCGCCATTATCCCTATTTAATGATCTGTGTTTAGGGTCATTATTAAGATCTTCTAGTGTTATTTAGGGTGTTATTAAACCAGGGGTCATTAAATATCTCATTATAATATACCGCTCATTATCACTATTTATGATCGTGTTTAGGGAACATTATTAAGGATCTTCTAGTGTTATTTAGGGGTATTTTATAACACCAGGGGTCATTTAATATCTCATTATAATATACCGCTCATTATCACTATTTAATGATCTGTTGTTTAGGACATTTTAAAGATCTTCTGTGTTATTTAGGGGTATTTATAAACCAGGGGGTCATTAATATCTCATTAATAAATACCGCTCTTATCACTATTTATGATTCTGTTTTAGGGATCATTATTAAGGATCTTCTAGTGTTATTTGGGGTAATTTATAAACCAGGAGGGTCATTAATATCTCATAATATAACCGCTCATTATCACTATTTAATGATCTGTGTTTAGGGATATTATTAAGGATCTTCTAGTGTATTTAGGGGTATTTATAACCAGGGGTCATTAAATATCTCATATAATATAATACCGCTCATTATCACTATTTAATGATCTGTGTTTAGGGAACATTATTAAAGATCTTCTAGGTTATTTGGGGTTATTATAAACCAGGGGTCATAAATATCTCATTATATATACCGCTCATTATCACTATTTAATGATCTGTGTTTAGGGAACTTATTAAGGATCTTCTAGTGTATTTAGGGGTTATTTATAAACCAGAGGGTCATTAATATCTCATTATAATATACGCTCATTATCACTATTTAATGATCTGTGTTTAGGGATCATTATAAAGATCTTCTAGTGTTTATTTAGGGGGTATTTATAAACCAGGGTCATTAATATCTCATTATAATATACCGCTCATTATCACACTATTTAATGATCTGTGTTTAGGGACATTATTAAGGATCTTCTAGTGTTATTTAGGGGTATTTATAAACCGGAGGGTCTTAATTATATATCCATAATATACCGCTCATTATCACTATTTAATGATCTGTGTTTAGGGAACATTATTAAGGATCTTCTAGTGTATTTAGGGGGTATTTAAACCAGGGGTCATTAAATATCTCATTATAATATACCACTCATTATCACTATTTAATGATCTTTGTTTAGGGAACATTATTAAGGATCTTCTAGTGTTATTTAGGGGTATTTATAAACCAGGGGGGTCTTAAATTTCTCATTATAATATACCGCTCTTATCACTATTTAATGACTGTGTTTAGGAACATTATTATGGATCTTCTATTGTTATTTAGGGTATTTATAACCAGGGGTCATTAAATATCTCATTATATATACCGCTTATTATCCTATTTAATGATCTGTGTTGTGGGATCATTATTAAGGTCTTCTAGTGTTATTTAGGGGTATTTATAAACCAGGAGGGTCATTAAATATATCATAATATAACGCTCATTATCACTATTTAATGATCTGTGTTTACGGAACATTATTATGGATCTTCTAGTGTTATTTAGGGGTATTTATAAACCAGGGAGGTCATTAAATATCTCATTAAATATACCGCTCATTATCACTATTAATAATCTGTGTTTAGGGAACATTTAAGGATCTTCTAGTGTTTTTAGGGGTATTTAAACCAGGGGAGTCATTAAATTCTCATTATATATACCGCTCATTATCACTATTTAATGATCTGTGTTTAGGGAACATTATTAAGGATCTTCTAGTGTTATTTAGGGTATTTATAAACCAGGGGTCATTAAATATCTCATTATATATACCGCTCATTATCACTATTTAATGATCTGTGTTTAGGGAACATTATTAAGGATCTTCTAGTGATTTTGGGGGTATTTTATAACCAGTGGGTCATTAAATATCTCATTATAATATACCGCTCATTATCACTATTTAATGAACTGTGTTTTAGGAACATTATTAAGGATCTCTAGTGTTATTTAGGGGTATTTATAAACCAGGGGGTCATTAATTTTCTCATATAATATACCGCTCATTATCACTATTTAATGATCTTGTTTAGGGAACATTATTAAGGATCTTCTAGTGTTATTTAGGGGGTATTTATAAACCAGGACGGTCATTAAATCTCATTATAATATACCGCTCATTATCACTATTTAATGATCTGTGTTTAGGGAACATTATTAAGATCTTCTAGTGTTTATTAGGGTATTTATAACCGACGGTCATTAATATCTCATTATAATATACCGCTCATTATCACTATTTAATAATCTGTGTTTAGGGAACATTATTAAGGATCTTCTAGTGATATTTAGGGGTATTTATAAAACCAGTGGGTCATTAAATATCTCATTAATAATATACCGCTCATTATCACTATTTAATGTCTTTGTTTAGGGAACATTATTAAGGATCTTCTACGTGTTTTTAGGGGTATTTATAAACCAGGGGGTCATTAAATATCTCATTATAAATACGCTCATTATCACTATTTAATATCTGTGTTTAGGAACATTATTAAGGATCTTCTAGTGTTATTTAGGGGTATTATAAACCAGGGGGTCATTAAATATATATTAATAATATACCGCTCATTATCACTATTAATAATCTGTGTTTAGGGAACATTATTAGATCTTCTAGTGATTTTAGGGTGTATTTATAAACCAGGGTCATAAATATCTCATTATAAATACGCTCATTATACTATTTAATGATCTGTGGTTAGGAACATTATTAAGGATCTTCTAGTGATATTTAGGGGGTATTTATAACCAGGGGGTCATTAAATATCTCATTATAATATACCGCTCATTATCACTATTTAATGATCTGTGTTTAGGGACATTATTAAGGATCTTCTAGTGTTATTTAGGGGTATTTATATCCAGGAGGGTCATTAAATACTCATTATAATATACCGCTCATTATCACTATTTAATGATCTGTGTTTAGGGAACATTATTAGGTCTTCTAGTGTATTTGGGTATTTATAAACCAGGGGGGTCATTAAATATCTCATTATAATATACCGCTCATTATCACTATTTAATGATCTGTGTTTAGGGAACATTATTAAGGATCTTCTAGTGTTATTTAGGGGTATTTATAAACCAGGGGGTCATTAATATCTCATTATAATATACCGCTCATTATCACTATTTAATGATCTGTGTTTAGGGAAACATTAAAGATCTTCTAGTGTTATTTAGGGGTTTTTATAAACCGGGGGGTCATTAAATATTCTCATTATATATACCACTCATTATCACTATTTATGATCTGTGTTTAGGGAAACATTATTAAGGATCTTCTAGTTATATTAGGGGTATTATAAACCAGGGGGTCATTAAATATCTCATATATATACCGCTCATTATCACTATTTAATGATCTGTGTTTAGGGAACATTATTAAGGATCTTCTAGTGTTATTAAGGGGGTATTTATAAACCAGGGGGTAAAGTGTACATTAAAGCCTATACGCGAGCATCGAATCCGCGAGTAAAGTGTCCATTAAAGCCTATACACGAGCATCGAATCCGCGAGTAAAATGTCCATGGTATCTAGGCGCGAAACATCGAACATCGATCTAGAGTAAAGTGTCCCATTAAAACCTCTAAGCGACATCGATCCGCGAGTAAAATGTACATGTATCTAGGCCGAACATCGATCTACGGTAAAGGTCCATTAAAACCATACCAGCATCGAATCCGCGAGAAAGTTGTCCATTAAAGCCTATCGCGAGATCGATCCGCGAGTAAAGTGTCCATTAAAACTATACGCGACATCGAATTCCGCGGTAAATGTCCATGGTGTAGGCGGCGAACATTGATCTACGGGTAAAGTGTCCATTAAAACCTATACGCGGCATCGAATCTTGAGTAAAAATGTCCATGATCTAGGCGCGAACATCGAATCTACGAGTAAAGTTTCCATTAAAGCCTATCGCGAGCATCGATCCCCAATAAAATGTCCATGGTATCTAGGCGCGAACATCGAATCACGATAAGTGTCCATTAAGCCTATACCGAGCATCGAATCCATGATTAAATTGTCCATGGTATCTATGCCGAACATCGAAGCTATGAGTAAATGTCATTAAAGCCATACGCGGCATTCGAATCTGTGAGTAAATGTCCATGGTATCTAGGGCGCGAACATGAATCTACGAGTAAAGTGTCCATTAATAAACCTATACGCGAACATCGAATCTGTGAGTAAAATGCCCATGGTCTAGCGTGAACATCGATCTACGAGTAAAGTGGTCCATTAAAGCCTATAAGCGAGCATCGAATCTGGATATAAATGACCATGGTATCTAGGGCGTGAACATCGACTACGGTAAAGTGTCCATTAGAACCTATACGTGAGCAATCGAATCTGTGAGTAAAATGTACATGGTATCTAGGCGCCAACATCGAATCTACGAGTAAGTGTCCATTAAATCCTAAATACGCGAGCTCGAATCACTATAAAATGTCCATGGTTCTAGGCGCGAACATCGAATCTACAGTAAGTGTCCATTAATATATCCGAGCATCTAATCCACAAATAAATTTACATGGTATCTAGGCGAACATCGAATCTATCAGTAAAGTGTTCCATTAAAAAACAATATGCGAGCATGAATCGCAAGTAAATGTACAGGTATCTAGGCATACGAACAATCGAATCCTATGTAAATCGTGTCCATTAAAAGCCTATACGCGAGCATCGAATCCTCAAGTAAAGTGTCCATGTTCTAGTCGAACATCGAATCTAGAGTAATTGTCCAGTAAAACCTATACGCGATCATCGAATCCACGAGTAAAATGTCCATGGTATCTAGTGCGACATCGAATCTACGAGTAAATGTCCATTAAAGCCTATACACAGCATCGAATCTACGATTAAAGTGTCCATTAAAGCTATACGCAACATGAATCTAGTAAAATGTCCATGGTTCTAGGTGCGAACATGATCTACGAGTAAAGTGTCCAATTAAAGCTATACACAGACAATCGATCTACAGTAAGTTCCATTAAGTCTATACGCGAGCATCGAATCACAAATAAAATGTACATGGTATCTAGGCGCGAACATTGAATCTACAGTAATTGTCCATTAAAACCTATAACGCGGCATCGAATCTTGAGTAAAATGTCCTGGTATCTAGGCGCGAACATCGAATCTACTAGTAAAGTGTCCATTAAAGCCTATACGCGAGCATCGAATCTGTGAGTAAAATGTACTGTTATCTGGCGCGAACATCAATCTACGAGTAAATTGTCCCTTAAACCTATACGCGAACATCGAATCTGCAAGTAAATGTCCATGGTATCTAGGTCGCGAACATCCCGAATCTACGAGTAAAGTGTCCATTAAAACCTATACGCGAACATCGAATCTGCAAGTAAAATGTCCATGGTATCTAGCGCGAACATCGAAATCTATGAGTAAAGTGTCCATTAAGCCTATACTCGAGCATCGAATCTGTGAGAAAATGTCATGGTATCTTAGGCGCGAACATCGAATCTATAGTAAAGTGTTCCATTAAAGCCTATAACGCGAGCATCGAATGTGAGGAAAATGTCCATGGTATCTAGGCGCGAACATCGAATCTATATGTAAAGTGTCCATTAAGCCTATACGCAGCACGAATCCACGATAAAAATGTACATGGTATCTAGGGGAACATCGAATCTATGAGTTAAAGTGTCCATTAAAGCCTATCCGCGAGCATCGAATCTGTGAGTAAAATGTCCATGGTATCTAGGCGCGAACATCGAAATCTACGAGTAAAGTGTCCATTAAAGCCTATACGCGAGCAATCGAATCTGTGAGTAAAATGTCCATGGGTATCTAGGCGCGAACATCGAATCTACGAGTAAAGTGTCCATTAAAAACCTATACGCGAGCATCGAATCGTGAGTAAAATGTCATGGTATCTAGCGCGAACTCGAATCTACGAGTAAATGTCCATTAAAGCCTATACCGAGCATCGAATCTGTGAGTAAAATGTCCATGGTATCTAGGCGCGAACATCGAATCTACGAGTAAAGTGTCCATTAAACCTATACGCGAGCATCGAATCCTGCAAGTAAAATGTCCATGGTATCTAGGCGCGAACATCGAATCTACGAGTAAAGTGTCCATTAGAACCTATCGCGGCATCGAACTGTGAGTAAAAGTCCATGGTATCTAGGCGCGAACTCGATCTACGAGTAAAGTGTCCATTAACACTATAACGCGAGCATCGAATCCACAATAAAAATGTCCATGGATATCTAGCGCAACATCGAATCTACGGTAAAGTGTCCATTAAAGCCTATACGCGAGCATCGAAGCACATAAAATGTACATGGTATCTAGGCGCGAACATCAAATCTACAAGTAAATGTCCATTAAAGTCTATACGCGAGCATAAATCCGCAAGTAAAATGTCCCATGGTATCTAGGCCGAACATCGTCTACGAGTAAAGTGTCCATTAAAGCCTATACACGAGCATCGAATCTACGAGTAAAGTGTCCATTAAAGTCTATACGCGAGCATCGAATCTACGAGTAAAGTGTCCATTAAAGCCTATACACGAACATCGAATCTACGAGTAAAGTGTCCATTAAAGCCTATACGCGATCATCGAATCTACGAGTAAATGTCCATTAAAGTCTAAACGCGAGCATCGAATCCACAAATAAATTCCATGGTATCTAGGCGAGCGAACATGAATCTACGAGTAAAGTTTCCATTAAAGCCTATACGCGAGCATCGAATCTAACGAGGTTAAAGTGGTCCATTAAAGTCTATACGCGAGCATCGATCCACAAATAAAAATGTCCATGGTATCTAGGCACGAACATCGAATCTACGAGTAAGTGTCCATTAAAGTCATACAACGAGCATCGAATCCACAAATAAAATTCCATGGTATCTATGCGCGAACATGAATCTACAAGTAAGTGTCCATTAAACCTATACGCGAGCATCGAATCAGGAGTAAAGTGTCCATTAACCTACTATCGAGCATCGAATCACGAGTAAAGTGTCCATAAAACCTATACGCGAGCATCGAATCCGCGAATAAATGTCCATTAAACCTATACGCGAGCATCGAATCCGCGAGTAAAGTGTCATTAAAACCTATACGCGAGCATCGAATCCGCGAGTAAAGTGTCCATTAAACCTAACCGAGCAGACATCTGTGAGTAAAATGTCCATGGTATCTAGGCGCGAACATCGAATCTACGAGTAAAGTGTCCATTAAAAGTCTCTACGCGAGCATCGAATCCACAAATAAAATGTCCATGGTATCTAGGCCGAACATGAATCTACGGTTAAAGTGTCCTTAAAGCCTATACGCCGAGCCATCGAATCTACGAGTAAAGTGTCCATTAAAGTCTATAACGCGAGCATCGAATCCACAATAAAATGTCCATGGTATCTAGGCCAACATCGAATTCTCGAGTAAGTGTCCATTAAATCTATCACGAGCATCGAATCCACAAATAAAATGTCCATGGTATCTAGGCACGAACATCGAATCTACGAGTAAAGTGTCCATTAAAGTCCTATACACGAGCATCGCATCCACAATAAAATGTCCATGTTATCTAGGCGCGAACATTGAATCTACAAGTAAAGTGTCCTTAAAACCTTATACGCGAGCATAATCCGCGGTAAAGTGTCCATTAAAACCTATACGTGAGCATCGAATCCGCGAGTAAAGTGTCCATAAAACCTATCCGCGAGCATCGAATCCCGAATAAAGTGTCCATTAAACCTACGCGGCATCGAATCCGCGATAAAGTGTCATTAAAACCTATACGCGAGCATCGAATCCGCGAGTAAAGTGTCCATTAAAACCTATACGCGAGCATCGATCTGTGATAAAATGTCCATGGTTCTAGGCGCGAACATCGAATCTAACGAGTAAAGTTTCCATTAGAACCTATACACAGCATCGATCTGAGTAAAATGTCCATGGTATCTAGGCGCGAACATCGAATCTACGAGTAAGTGTCATTAAAACCTATAGCGAGAATCGATCCGCAGAGTAAAGTGTCCATTAAACCTATACACGAGCATCGATCCACAAAATAAATGTCCAGTGGTATCTAGGCCCGACACATCGAATCTACGAGTAAAGTGTCCTTAAACCTATACGCTAGCATCGAATCCGGAGTAAAATGTACATGGTCTAGGCACGAACATCGAATCTACAAGTAAGTGTCCATAAAACCTATACACAAGCATCGAATCCGTAGTAAAATGTCCATGGTATCTAGGCGCAACATTGAATCTACGAGTAAGTGGTCCATTAAAGCTATACGCGAGCATCGAATCCTGTAGTAAAATGTCATGGTATCTAGGTGCAACATGAATCTACGATTAAGTGTCCTTAAAGCCTATCGCGAGCAATCGAATCCGCGAGTAAAATGTCCATGGTATCTAGGCCGAACATCAATCTACGAGTAAAGTGTCCATTAAAACCTATACGCGAGCATCGAATCCACGAAGTAAAATGTCCATGTATCTAGGCGCGAACATCGAATCTACGAGTAAAGTGTCCATTAAACCTATACGCGAGCATCGAATCCACTAGTAAATGTCCATGTATCTAGCACGAACATCGAATCTACGAGTAAAGTGTCCATTAAAGCCTATACGCGAACATCGAAACCGCGCGTAAAATGTCCATGGTATCTAGGCGCGAACATCGAATCTACGAGTAAAGTGTCCATTAAAGCCTTAACGCGAGCGAATCCGCGAGTAAATGTCCATGGTATCTAGGCGCGAACATGAATCTACGAGTAGTGGTCCATTCAACCTATACCGAGCATCGAATCGAGTAAAATGTCCATGGTATCTAGGCAGCGAACATCGAATCTACGAGTAAAGTGTCCATAAAGCCTATACCGAGCATCGAATCCCAAATAAATGCCCATGGTATCTAGGCGCGAACATCGAATCTACAGGTAAAGTGTTCCATTAAAGCCTATACCGAGCATCGAATCCCAATAAAATGTCACGGATATCTAGGCGCGAACATCAAATCTACAAGTAAAGTGTCCATAAGTCTATACGCGAGCATAGAATCCGCAAGTAAAATGTCCCTGGTATCTAGGTCACGAACATCGAATCTACGAGTAAAGTGTCCATTAAGCCTATACACGAGCATCGAATCTACAGTAAAGTGTTCCATTAAAACTATACGCGAGCATCGAATCTCGAGTAAAGTGTTCCATTAAGCCTATACACCGAACATCGAATCTACGAGTAAAGTGTCTATTAAGCCTATACGCAGGCATCGAATCTACGAGTAAAGTGTCCATTAAATCTATCGCGAGCATCGAATCCACAAATAAAATGTCCATGTATCAGGCCGAACATTGAATCTCGAGTAAGTGTCCATTAAAGCCTATACGCGAGCATCGAATCTACGAGTAAAGTGTCCATTAAAGTCTATACGCGAGCATCGAATCCACATAAATGTCCATGGTATCTAGGCGCGAACATAATCTCGAGTAAAGTGTCCATTAACCTATACGCGCGAGCATCGAACTCTACGAGTAAAGTGTCCATTAAAGTCCTATACGCGAGCATCGAATCCACAAATAAAATGTCCATGGTATCTAGGCACGAACATCGAATCTACGAGTAAAGTGTCTATTAAAGTCTATACACGAGCATCGAATCCACAAATAAAATGTCCATGGTATCTAGGCGCGAACATTGAATCTACAAGTAAAGTGTCCATTAAAACCTATACGCGAGCATCGAATCCGCGAGTAAAGTGTCCATTAAAACCTATACGTGAGCATCGAATCCGAGTAAAGTGTCCATTAAAACCTATAGCGAGCATCGATATCCGCGAATAAAGTGTCCATTAAAACTATACACCGAGCATCGAATCCGCGAGTAAAGTGTTCATTAAAACCATAACGCGCATCGATCGCGAGTAAAGTGTCCATTAAAACCTATAACGCGAGCATTCGAATCTGGAGTAAAATGTCCATGTATCTAGGCGCGAACACGAATCTACCGAGTAAAGTGTCCATTAAAGTCTATACGCGAGCATCGAATCCACAAATAAAATGTCCATGGTATCTAGGCGGAACATTGAATCTACGAGTAAGTGTCCATTAAAGCCTATACGCGAGCAAGTCGAATCTACGAGTAAAGTTCCATTAAAGTCTATACGCGAGCATCGAATCCACAATAAAATGTCCATGGTATCTAGGCACGAACATCGAATCTACAAGTAAAGTGTCCATTAAAGTCTATACACCGAGCATCGAATCCCAATAAAATGTCCATGGTATCTAGGCCGCGACCATGAATCTACAAGTAAATGTCCATTAAAAACCTATACGCGAGCATCGAATTCCGCGAGTAAATTGTCCATTAAAACTATACTGAGCATCGACATCCGCGAGTAAAGTCCATTAAAACCTATACGGCGCATCGAATCCGCGAATAAAGTTCCATTAAAACCTATAGCGCGAGCATCGAATCCGCGAGTAAAGTGTTCATTAAAACCTATACGCGAGCATCGAATCCGCGAGTAACGTGTCCATTAAAACCTATACGCGAGCATCGAATCTGTAGTAAATGTCCATTGGTATCTATCTGCTCGAACTCGAATCTACGAGTAAAGTGTCCATTAACCTATACAGCGCATCGAATCTGTGAGTAAAATGTCCATGTATCTAGGCCGAACATCGAATCTACGATAAGTGTCCATAAAACCTATACGCGAGCATCGAATCCGCGAGTAAAGTGTCATTAACCTATAACACACGATCCACAATAAAATGTCCATGGTACCTAGGCCCGAACATCGAATCTACGAGTAAAGTCCATTAAAACCTATACCGAGCATCGAATCCGCGAGTAAAATGTACATGTATCTACGAACGATCTACAAGTAAAGTGTCCCATTAAAACCTATACCGAGCATCGATCCGTGAGTAAATGTCCATGGTATCTAGGCGCGAACATTGATCTACGAGTAAGTGTCCATTAAAGCCTATACGCAGCATCGAATCCGTGAGTACACATGTACATGGTATCTAGTGCGAACATCGAATCTACGAGTAAAGTGTCCATTAAAGCCTATACGCGAGCATCGAATCCACTAAATGTCCATGGTAATCTAGGCGCGAACATCGAATCTACGAGTAAGTGTCCATTAAAACCTATACGCGAGCATCGAATCCACGAGTAAAATGTCCATGGTATCTAGGCGAACATCGAATCTACGCCAGTAAGTGTCCATTAAAACCTATACGCGAGCATCGAATCCACTAGTAAAATGTCCAGTATCTAGGCATCGAACAATCGAATCTACGAGTAAAGTGTCCATTAAGCCTATACGACATCGAATCCGCGAGTAAAATGTCCATGTTATCTAGGCGCGAACACGAATCTACGAGTAAAGTGTCCATTAAACCTATAGGCGAGCATCGAATCCACTAGAAATGTCCATGGTATCTAGGCGAACATGATCTACGAGTAATGTTGTCCATTAAAGGTACCTATACGCGTAGCATCATCCAACGAGTAAATGTCCATGTATCTAGGCACGAACATCGAATCTATGAGTAAAGTGTCCATTAAAACCTATACGCGAGCATCGAATCCACAGTAAAATGTCCATGGTATCTAGGCGCGAACATCGAATCTACGTAAAGTGTCCATTAAAACCTATACGCGAGCATCGAATCCACGAGTAAAAATGTCCATGGTACTAGGCACAACATCGAATCTACGAGTAAAGTGTCCATTAAAGCCTATATACGCGAGCATCGAATCCGCGAGTAAAATGTCCATGTATCTAAGGCGCGAACATCGAATCTACGAGTAAAGTGTTCCATTAAAACTATACGCGCGCATCGAATCCCACGAGAAAATGTCCATGGTATCTAGCACGAACATCGAATCTATGAGTAAAGTGTCCATTAAAACCTATACCGAGCATGAATCCCAATAAAATGTCCATGGTATCTAGGCGCGAACATACGATCTACGAGTAAAGTGTCCTTAAAACCTATACACGAGCTCGAATCCGCAAGTAAAATGTCCATGGTATCTAGGCCCGAACATCGATCTACGAGTAAAGTGTCCATTAAACCTATACGCGAGCATCGAATCCGCGAGTAAAATGTCCATGGTATCCTAGGGCGCGAACATCGAATCTACGAGTAAAGTGTACCAATTAAAGCCTATAACGCGCATCTCCTCAAATAAAATGTCCATGGTATCTAGGCCGAACATCGAATCTACGAGTAAAGTGTCCATTAAGCCTATACGCGAGATCACAATCCGCAAGTAAAATGTCCCATGGATCTAGGCGCGAACATCGAATCTACGAGTAAAGTGTCCATTAAAACCTATACACGAGCATCGAATCCGAGAGTTAAAATGTCCTTAAGCCTATACGCGAGCATCATCCGCAAGTAAAATGTCCAGGATCTAGCGCGACATTAATCTACGAGTAAAGTTCCATTAAAACCTATACACAGCATCGAATCCGCGAGTAAAGTGTCCATAAGTAGCTATACGCGAGCATCAAAATCACGATAAAGTGTCCATTAAAACCTATACCGAGCATCGAATCCGCGAGTAAAGTGTCCATTAAACCTCTACGCGAGCATCAATCCACGATTAAGTGCCATTAAACCTATACGCGAGCATCATCCGCGAGTAATTGTCCTTAGCCTATACGCGAGCATTCGAATCCACGATAAATGTCCATGGTATCTAGGCGCGAACATGAATCCGAGTAAAGTGTCCATTAAAACCTATACCGCAGCATCGAATCCACGAGTAAAATGTCCATGGTATCTAGGCGCGAACATTGAATCCGCGAGTAAGTGTCCATTAAGCCTATACGCGAGCATCGAATCCACGAGTAAAAGTCAATGGTACTAGGCGGACGAACATCGAATCTACGAGTAAAGTTCCTTAAAGCCTATACGCGCATCGATCCCGAGTAAAATGTCCATGGTATCTAGGCGCGAACATCGAATCACAGTAAAGTGTCCACTAAAACCTATACGTGAGCATCGAATCCACGAGTAAAAATGTCCATGTATCTAGGCGCGAACATCAAATCGACAAGTAAGTGTCCATTAAAGCCTATACGCGAGCATCGAATCCGCGAGTAAAATGTCCATGGTATCTAGGCGCGAACATCGAATCTACGAGTAAAGTGTCCATTAAAACCTATACGCGAGCATCGAATCCCACGAGTAAATGTCCATGGTAATCTAGGCGCGAACATCGAATCTACGAGTAAAGTGTCCATTAAAACCTATAACGCGAGCATCGAACCACGAGTAAAATGTCCATGGTATCTAGGCCGCGAACATCAGAATCTACAAGTAAAGTGCCCTTAAAGACCTATACGCGAGCATCGAATCCCAGTAAAATGTCCATGGTATCTAGGCGCGAACATCGAATCTACAAGTAAAGTGTCCATTAAAACCTATACGTGAGCATCGAATCCGCGATAAAAGGTCCATGGTATCTAGGCGCGACATCGAATCTACGAGTAAAGTGTCCATTAAAACCTATACCGAGCATCGAATCCGCAATAAAATGTCCATGGTACTAGGCTGCGAACATCGAATCTACGAGTAAAGTGTCCATTAAAACCTATACGCAGCAATCGAATCCGCAGTAAATGTCCATGGTATCTAGGCCAACATTGAATCTACGAGTAAAGTGTCCATTAAAACCTATACGTGAGCATCGATCACGAGTAAAATGTCCATGGTATCCTAGGCGCGAACATCGAATCTATCCGAGTAAAGTGTCCATTAAAACCTATACGCGAAGCATCGAATCCCACGAGTAATGTCCATGGTATCTAGGCCGAAATCGAATCTACGAGTAAAGTGTCCATTAAAACCTATACGCGAGCATCGAATACCCGAGTAAAATTCCATGGTAACTAGGCGCGAACATCGAATCTACAAGTAAAGTGGTTCCATTAGACCTATAACGCGAGCATTCGAATCCGCGAGTAAAATGTACATGGTACTAGGGTGTGCGAACTCGAATCTCACAAGTAAAGTGTCCATTAAAACTAATACGCAGCATCGAATCCTCGCGAGTAAATGTACATGGTACCTAGGTGCGAACATCGAATCTACACGTAAATGTCCATTAAAGCCTATCGCGAGCATCAAATCTGCGCGTAAAATGTCCATGGTATCTAGGTGCGAACATCGAATCTACAAGTAAAGTGTCCATTAAAGCTTACGCGAGCATCGAATCCGCATTAAATTTCCATGGTATCATAGGTCGCGAACATCCGATCTACGAGTAAAGTGTCCATTAAAACCTATACGCGAGCATCGAATCCGCGAGTAAAATGCCCATGGTATCTAGGCGCGAACATCGAATCTACGGTAAAGTGTCCATTAAATCCTATACGCGAGCATCGAATCCGCGAGTAAAATGTCCTGGTACTAGGCGCGAACATCGAATCTAGAGTAAAAGTGTCCATTAAGCCTATACGCGAGCATCGAATCCGCGAGTATATGTCCATGGTATCTAGGCCGAACATCGAATCTACGAGTAAAGTGTCCATTAAAAGCCTATACACGAGCTCGAATCCGCGGATAAAATGTCCCATGGTATCTAGGCGCGAACATCGAATCTACGAGTAAAGTGTCATTGAACCTATGGCACGGAGCATCGATCCGCGAGTAAATGTCCATGGTATCTAGGCCCGAACATCGAATCTACGAGTAAAAAAGTGTCCATTAAAACCTATAAACGCGAGCATCGAATCTGCAAGTAAAATGTCCATGGTATCTAGGCGCGAACATCGAATCTACGAGTAAAGTGTCCATTAAAGCCTAATGGGGCGCGGCGCGAACAATCGAATCCGCGAGCAAAGTGTCCATTAAAAGCCTATGTGCGAACATCGAATCCGCGAGTAAAGTGTCCATTAAAGCCTATACCGAACATCGAATCGAGAGTAAAATGTACATGGAATCTAGGCGCGAACGAACTCGAAAATAGCGCGAATGAGAGAAAATAGACATTTTCGAATGTCCTGGATATTGGAACGTGGTTCCCCAGACATTTCCCAGGTCCCACAGCCATTACATTAAGTTACCATTGATATTTAATTGTATTTCATTGGAACTCCCATTGACTTTAATGGGTGTTTTCAATCTCTATCAGTAGAAAACATCTCCCTGCAATCTTTCATGGTTACTGGTAATTAGCAGTTTGTCCACAAGATGGAGCCAAAGCTTTACCTACTATTTTCACTCTGTGCCTTGTATGTGTGCATTTTATTTTCTTATAATATGTCATAATTATTTATCCATTCACATCAGACCCGATCCTTATCCAGAAGAAACCCCACCCAAGCACAGGGAGAACAGATAATCTAGAAGATTTAAATCCCATACCGCACACTTTGTACAACACAAATACAACAAGAATCCCAGACGCCTCCTGGTGAAATAAATAGTTTAATCTCTCACGTCTCTGGGGTCCTTGGAAATCACAATAATCTTTTACTTTACGAGAAGGAGGGTGTCTGGGATTCTCGTTGTTTGAAATGAGTTTCCAAGGGAGGATCCAAACCCAGGATCCTTACGGTGCAAACACAGTGCCACCCCCCATAGGGTGGACTGTGTGTGACCTTTCCTGAAACTGGTTTAGTTCTATCAGTGGATTAGGTACCGATGTTTTCTAATGGGAAAAACATTGCACAAGGAAGGTTAGGATCAGGATTAGGTTAGAGTTAGAGGGATGGTCAGGGTTAGGTCAGGAATCAGGGTTAGGTTAGGAATGATCAGGATCACAGGGTTAGAGTTAGTAGGATCAGGTAAGAGTTAGGATCAGGATCGGGTTAGAGTTAGGACAGATCAGAGTTAGGATCAGGATTAGGGTGAGTTTTGGATCATGATTAGGGTTAGAGTTAGATCAGGATCAGGATCAGGTTAGAGTTAGGATCAGGATCTGGGTTAGAGTTAGGATCAGGATCAGGGTTAGAGTTAAGGATCAGGGTTAGAATCAGGATTAGGGTTTAAGAGTTTTTTTATCAGGATTATGGTGTAGAGTTTTAGGATCAGTGATGAGGGTTAGAGTTTGGTGATCATGATTAGGGTTAGAGTTGGATCAGGATTTGGGTTAGAGTTAGGATCAGCGAATCTTGGTTAGGATCATGTTTAGATTGGATAGGATCAGGATTAGGGTTAGAGTTTGGATCAGGATTGAGTTTGGATCATGGATTAGGTGTTAGAATTAGGTCAGGATTAGGGTGAGAGTTAGGATCAGATCTGGTTGTAGATCAGGGTTAGAGTTTGGATCGGATCAGGTTAGATCAGGATCATGTTAAGTTTGATCATATTAGGTTAGAGTTTGGATCAGGATTAGAGTTAAGTTAGGATCGAGTTAGGATTGGTAGAGTTAGATCAGGATTAGGGTTGAGTTAGGATCAGGATTAGGGTTAGGGGTTAGAGTGGGATCATGATTAGGGTTAGATTGGTATCAGGATTGAGTTAGGATCAGGATTAGGTTAGAGTTAGGATCATGATTAGGGTTAGAGTTAGGATCAGGATTAGGGTTTGAGTTAGATCAGATTAGGGTTAGAGTTAGGATCATGAGATTAGAGTTTGGATCAGGATTAGAGTTTCGTTAGTCAGGATTAGAGTTTGGATCAGATTAGAGTTTGTCAGGATTAGGGTTAGTTAGATCAGGTTAGGGTTAGGATCAGGATTATAGTTTTGGATCAGGATTAGGGTTAGAGTTAGGATCAGGATTGGTTAGGAGTTATATGCAGGATTGAGTTTGGCATGGGATAAGGTTAGAGTTTGGATCGGATTAGGGTTAGATTTAGGATCAGATTAGGGTTAGAGTTGGGATCAGGATAGTGTTTATTTAGGATCAGATTAGGTTTGTAATCAGGATTAGGGTTAGGTTGGATAGGAGATTAGGTTAGAGTTTGGGAGTTCAGGATTAGGGTTAGAGTTTAGGATCAGAACAAGGATTTAAATAGGTAGGTTATGAAGATTACAGGATTAGGGAGGGGGTTGCGGAGTTAGGATAGGATTAGAGTTTGGATCAGAGATTAGAGTTTTGGACGCAGGATTGGGTTAGTTAGGATCAAAGACAGGATTAGGGTTAAGGAAGGATCTCTAGGATTAGGTTGTTTGATGAGTAGTATTGTTGGATTTTTGGGATCAGGATTAGGGTTAGAGTTAGGATCAGTAGTTAGAGTTTGGATCAGCAGATTAGGGTTAGAGTTAGGATCCAGGAAATTAGAGAGTTTGGATGAGGATTAGGGTTAGAGTTTGGATCAGGGATTAGGGTTAGAGTTAGGATCAGGATTAGAGTTTTGGGTATGGTTAGGGTTAGAGTTAGGATCATGATTAGAGTTTGGATCGGTATAGGGTTAGTTTTTAGGATCCAGGTAGTTAGTAGGATAGTAGTGAAGGATGGTGGATCAGATTAGGAGTTAAGAGGTTGGTAGGATCGATGAGTGATGGATAGGGTTAGAGTTTGTCGATAGTTAGATTGGATCAGGATTAGAGTTGGTCAGATAATAGGTCAGAGTTAGACAGGATTGGATGAGGTAGTCAGGTTTAGAGTTTGGATACAGTTAGGGTTTAGAGTTAGGATCAGTGATTAGAAGGTTGGATGCAGATGATTAGGGTTAGAGTTTTAGGATAGGATTAGTGTTAGAGTTAGGATCAGGATTAGAGTTTGTGGATTAGTTAGTTAGATAGGATAGGGTGTTAGAGTTGATAGGATTGGTGTGATCAGGATTAGGGTTAGAGTTAGGATCAGATAAGTTGAGAGGGCGTAGGTTAGAGTTTTGATCGATAGGTAAGTTGGTTGGTTAGTTAGGAGCTATTCACAGCAAGGCATCAGATAAGTTACCAGGGATAGGGTTAAAGTTGGATCTTAGGTATAGGTATGAAGAGTTTGGATAGGATTAGGGTAGAGTTAGGTTAGATAGATTAGAGTTAGATCAGGATTAGGTTTGTCAGGGATTAGTGGTTAGAGTTGGATCAGGATTAGGTTTAGAGTTAGGATTCGGATTAGAGTTGAGGAATCGAGGATTAGGGTAGAGTTGTGGATCAGGTATTATTGATTAGAGTTTGGATGAGGATTTAGGGTTGGAGGCTCTTTTGCTTCTCTCCTCTCACCTCTCGGGTTGGAGTTGGATCACGAAGAGGTAGGAGTTAGGGTAGTTATGGATCGAGGATTAGAGTTTTTGGATCAGGATTGGGTTAGGTAGAGATCAATTAGGTAAACAAAGGATCAGGATTTTAGGGTTTAGAGAGGTATCTAGGGTTAGAGTTTGGACAAGGAAAGAAGAAAGGAAATTTTTGTTGGGATCAGGATAGTTTGGATGGAAGATTAGCCCTGGTTACGGTTTGTTCTTTTCGGCTTTAGTCTCTTTAGAGTTAGGTGTCGATTAGGTTAGAGTGTTAGGATCAGGATTAGGGTTGAGTAGATTATGATTACAGTTGATGTAAGAGATTTGGAGCTTAGTAGATTAGGATAGTTAGAGTTGGATAGGATATAGAGTAGGCAGGATAGATAGGATAGGCAAGAGTGTGGTTAGGTAAAATGATATAGATTTGGAGTTAGGAAGGGTGTAAGTTGGGATCGGATTAGGGTTAGAGTTAGGATCAGGGATTATAGTTTGGCATTCAGTGATAGGTTTAGAGTTAGGATCAGGGATTAGGGTTAGAGTTAGAGATCAGGATTAGAGTTTGGATCAGATTAGGGTAAAGAGTTTAGGTATCAGGATTAGAGTGTAGAGTTAGGGTGAGATTACCACAGGAAGGGTTAGAGCATTATGGATCAGGATATGAGTTTGGATCACAGGATTAGGGTTAGTTAGTGTTTAGGTTGACAGGATTCAGAGTTTGGATCAGGAATTA
Organism: Hymenochirus boettgeri; assembly: GCA_019447015.1. NCBI lineage: Eukaryota > Metazoa > Chordata > Amphibia > Anura > Pipidae > Hymenochirus > Hymenochirus boettgeri. The sequence goes on along the minus strand of JAACNH010000148.1, from coordinate 222,089 downwards.
GGTGTAAGTTTGGCTCGGCTTCGGGTTCGACGTTAGGTCGGACTCAGCGATTATGACCGCTTTTCGGATTGACAGGATTAAGATTTAGAGTTCGATCAGAGTGGATTAGGTCTTAGAGTTGGTCAGTTAGAGTTTAGGATTCGGATTGGGTTAGAGTTGATCAGGTAGGTATCTTAGAGTTAGGAGGATAAGGTCCGGATAGGAGGAGGTTAGAGTTTGGACATTGGTGTCTGGTAGGTGGACTTAGGGTAGAGTTTTTGGAGTCAGGGATTAGGTTATGTTTGGATCAGCAGTATGGTTAATGATTTGAGTTTAGTGAGTCAGGTTAGAGGTTTTGGTATAGGATTAGTGGTTGCGAGTTAGGTGTTGGTCAAGGCAAGGATCAGGATTAGGGGTTGAGTTTAGTATCAGTGATGTTAAGTTTGGATTCACCAGATTAGTATGTTGGAGGAAGTGTCAGATAGTTAGATTTGAAGGAGGATTCGGTTTTAGGAGTTTGATCGGTTAGGGATTAGGTTAGGAGGTGGTTGGATCAGGATTAGGGTTAGAGTTAGGAAATCAGGATTAGAGTTTTGGGATGAGGATTAGGTTGATTAAAGAAAAATGGGTCATTTGGTTGGATCAGGATTAAGGGTTAGAGTTTGGATCAAGGCTTAGAGTTGATAGGATTTGGGATAGGACAGTTTAGAGGATTTGTTTGGATCAGGATTAGGGTTAGGTTGGATCAGGATTGAGAGTTAAGATCAGGAATTAGAGTTTGGATCAGGATTAGGGTTATAGGGTTATTAAGTTAGGACAGTATTATGAGTTTGGTTAGTGATCAGGGATTAGGTGATTAGATCAGTTTGAGTGAATCAGGATTAGGGTCTGTTAGATAGAGTTGGTTAGAGAGATCAGAGTTAGAGTTTGGATCAGTATAGGGTTCAGAGTTTGGATCCGGCTTGTAGGTTAGAAAGATTAGGGTAGTTCAGGGATTAGTGAGAAGTAGTTAGGCTCAGGTTCGAGTTGACAGTTGCGTTTAGGAGTCGGATTGCTGGCATGGGTTGGACGCGTTTGGATAGGAGGTTAGAGTTGATCGGATATTGCGAGATTAGGTAGATTTGGATGGTGTCAGGATGGTTTGGATGAGGATAGGTTAGATTTGGAACGATGGGGGTTTGCGGAACGGATAGCAGGAGACAGGATTAGGGTTTAGGTCTGGAGCAGGATTAAGTTTGGATCAGGATTTAGGGTATAGATCGTTGGGTTCCAGGATAGGGTAGAGTGTGGATGGCTTCAGCGGTTAGAGTGGATCAGGATTAGGGTTAGAGTTTGAGAGGCATTTGGAGTAATCCAGGATTAGAGTTTGGATTCAGGATTAGGGTTAGAGTTAGGATCAGGCATAGGGTTTAGGGTTTTAGAGTTAGGATCCGATTGAGTTTGGATCGAAGGATTAGGGTTAGAGTTCAAGATTCAGGCTTGATTGGAGTTGGAGTGAGGGATTATTAGGGTTATAGTTTATCAGGGATTATTGGTGTCACGCAGCATCCTGGGGATAGAGTTAGGATCGTAGGATTAGAGTTTGGATCAGAGGATTAGGGTAGAGTTAGGATCAAGGTAGGGTTAGAGTTAGGATCAGATGAGTGATAGGGTTAGGGTCAAGATCAGATAGTATGGGTTTAGAGGTTTTGGATCACGATTGAGTGGATTCAGGATGGTTGAGAGTTTGATCACAGGATTAGGTTGAGTTAGGATCAGGATTAGAGTTGGGATCAAGGATTAGGGTTAGTGACGGTAGGATAGATTAGGTGGTGAATTAGGTGATTAAGTTTGGTCAGGGATTAGGGTTAGAGTTAGGATCGATTATACGAGTGTTGGATCAGGATTAGGTTAATTTAGAGGATAGGTTTTGGATCACAGGATTACGGTAGATTAGGAATCGATTAATGAGTTTGGATCCAGGATTGGTTAGAGTTAGGACTCATCAGGTTAGAGTTTGGATCAGGATTACGGTTCGTCAGATTAGAGGTTGTGGCACAGGATAGGGTTAGAGTTGAATTCAGGGAATTTTTGGTAGAGTTTGGCATGCAGGATAGGCGTGAGTGGACAGGATTGTGTGATCAGGATTAGGGTTAGGTTAGACAGTGTTAGGAATAATAGCAGGATTAGAGTTTGATGAGGATGTCGGTTCGAGTTCTGGACTCAGATTAGGTTTACTGAGTGGTAAAATAAGTGATCGGATTAGGAGTTAGAGAGGAATCAGATTAGGGTTAGTGGCATCAGGATTAGGTGTTGGTTAGAGTTAGGATCGGATTAGGTTTGGATGAGGATTTGGGTTAGCGTTTTGGATCAGGATTATTAGAGTTAGACGATTAAGTTGGAGTTAGGATTCAGGATTAGGGATCAATAGAGTTAGGTCGTAGTGGATCAGGATTAGTTAGTAGTTTGGATCAGGATTAGGTTGATCAGGATTAGGTAGAGTTTGGATCAGATTAGGGTTTGAGTTAGAAAAAAAAAAGGTTAGAGTGGAAATCAGATTAGGTAGAGTTAGGATCAGGATGATTAGGGTTAGGTTAGGTCAGGATGCAGTGACGGATTAGGGTAGATTTAGTATCAGGATTAGGCTAGAGTTAGGATCAGGTGAGTGAGGATCAGGATAGGGTTAGAGTTTTCGATTATTTAGAGTTGGATCGTAGGGTTAGGATCAGGATTAGAGTTTTGCCAGAACAGTACAAAACAGATCTTTCCTTGTCCGCTGCAGTCCTATTCAGGGCCTGTAAGCCGTTGTGTAAGTGTGATCTCTGAGGAATGCGTGTTTTTCCCATATGTTGGTTGTATGTTGGCACAGTATTAGGAGACTTCAATTTTCAGTTATTGAGGACAGATGGAAATAACCAGTGGCCCAAATTCTTCTCTACTATTACCTTCACCACGGGGGAAAAGAGTGGGTAATGCTTGGACATAGACTGGAGGATTGCGGGGATTATAATTAGGGCTACGTAGGGGCGCTGGTATTAATGGGTCAGAATGAGGGGGAAGAGTTTTCAATGAGTTTCCATGGACCAGTTTGGAACCTCAGTAACACAATAAGGTACTAAAAAGTACACAATACCACAATAATAAAAGTAAATAAGGATCACCAAGACCACAATAAGTCAATAAGTAACAAGACCACAATAAGTACAATAAGTACACAATGCCCACAATAAAGTACACAATACCCACCAATAAGTACAATAAGTAACAATACCAAATTAAGTACACAATCCCCCATAACGTACACAAGACCCAATAAGACCAAAAGTACCACAATACCACAATAAGTACAATAATACACAAGACCACAATATAGTACAATAAGTACCACATTACACAATAAGGACACAATACCACAATAAGTACCAAATACACCAAGACCGACAATAAGTACAATAAGTACACAATACCACAATAAGTTACAGAAGTACCAAGACCACAATATAAGACAATAAGTACACAATACCACAAATGTAACAATACCACAATAAGTACAATAAGTAACCACAAGACCACAATAAGTACAATAAGTACACCACGACACAATAAGTTAAATAAGTACACAAGACACAATAAGTTACAATACGTACACAAGACCACAATAAAGTACAATTAAGTACACAATACCCACAAAAGTACAATAAGTAAACAATACCCCCCACAATAAGACAATAGTACCCACAAGACCACAATAAGTACAATAGAAAAAAAAGTACCATACCACAATAAGTACAATAAAGTACCACAAGACCACAATAAGTACAATAAGTTACACAAGACCACAAAAGTACATAAGTTACACAATACCACAATAGAGTACAATAAGTTACACAAACCACAATAAGTTTACAATAAGTACACAAGACACAAATAAGTACAATAATTACACATACCACCAATAAGTCACATAAGTACACAAAGCCACAATAACTACAATAAGGACACAAGAACACAATGAAGTACAATTAAGTCACAAGACCACCCCCCCCCCCCCCCCCCCCTCCCCCCCCCCCCCCCCCCCCCCCCCCCCCCCCCCCCCCCCCCCCCCCCCCCACCCGCAGAAGTAAAATAAGTACCCCAATACCACATAAGTACAATAAGTACACAAGACCACAATGTACAATGTAAGTACACAATACCACAATGTGAGAGTACACCAATACACAAAAGGACAATAGTACACAAGACCACAATAAGGACAAAAGACCACCAATACCCACTATAAGTACAAACAGATACACAAGACCACAAAAGTACAATAAGTACACAGACCACCAATAAGTACAAGTAAGTACACATATCACACAATAGCCACTAAGTACACAATACCACAATAAGTACAAGAAGTACACAAGCCTAACAATAAGTACAATAAGTACACAACAAAACACCAATAAGTACAATAAGTTTACACAAGACCACAATAACTACAATAAGTTACCAGCCCAACCAGATAAGTACAATAAGTACCCAGACCACAATAAGTACAATTAAGTACACACTCCACAATAAGTACCAATAAGTACACAAGACCACAAGAAAAGTACAATAAGTACACAATTACAACAATAAGTACAATAACGTACACAAGACCACAATAACTCAATAAGACACAAGACAACAATAAGTACAATAAGTACACCAATACCACAATAAGGACAATTCTAGTAAAATTCATATGTTGGTCCTGGTGTGGTAAGTTGTGTTGAAAGTCAATCAACAACACCTTAGGTAACACAAGAAATCTGATCAAGCAAACTGCTTTACTGCTACAAGGACCAGACACAAATGAACCAATTAAACAATTACAATAACGTACAGATTTGATGTAGGAGAATTTGTCCAACTAATTCCAGTTTGCGTGTTACATGTTTCGGAACAAATTTTTCTTGTAGCACGAATGTGTTTTCTTTTTGCACAGCCCTAGTTATGGTGTCAACCCATATGGCTACACCTATTGTACATTGAGGTTGCGTTTTGTCCAGTTACGGTGGGACCGGTGGTGTTTTGTAATAAGAAATATCAGCATTTACAGCTACTTGAAATACTCAGTGTTTGGGTCCTACAGAGTAATATTACTTTTATGGGCTTTAGTCACTTAACCCAACACACATCATTAAACAGTTGCAGATTAGCAATGAGTTCCTTCAGTTTAAAATGCTTATCAACACACAAAAAACAATTCCCAGGACGTCCATGTATCTTCCAGGACCTTATTGATCCATGATAGATGTCCTGTAACCAGAAACGTGGCATGTTAATTTAGCCCAATTCCCCAGAGACATCAGTACCGTTGAAGAAGCGATCCTATATACAAACCATTACCTCCTGCTTGCTACCACCTCAATTAACAAATGATACAGATTGTGAATTTCGTTCTGAAGCCCGTTACATGTACTTTCACTCGAGATAATCAGGAGGGCCTGTCAAGTAAAGATCCGTTTCTTTGTCTCAGAAACAGGTACTGTGCGTCTTCTGGAATTATTAGTTTAAAAATTTGCATACGCCATATTGTATTATAACTCTAATGCAGTAGACAAAAGAGTTACAAACCTTGGGAGGCGTTCGGGGGCCTGGCTGTAATTATTCGCCTCTGCATCGAGATGTTGACGGGATTACTATCGTTCTGTTTGCAAATTATGAGGTTTTGAGTATACGAAAAAGTATAAAAATATTCAAGGTAAAAAAAAACACCAGTAAGGATGATTTAAAACAAGAAGGATATTAACCGAAGATATCGGCGGAATTAAATATCGTAGTTTTTTTATGTAGCCGATGCGTGGCAAAAATTCTCGGGACGCACTGGAATACGACCCTTTCCTGGGAAACGCTCCAGAATTCAGGGCCCGACAGTAGGAGATGCAAGTACCAGTTATAGGGGGTAATGGAAGATCGGCAATGAACCAGTCAGTGATCAGGGATTGATAAAGTTCAATGCATGATGCTAGAATCTGGGGCTAGTTGCAGTGTTGTCACAATCTGATTAGGGTATTTCAGTTTAAACATGATATCTTGTCTCTGTAGCTGGTTTGCCACTTTCCCAGAGGGGGCGATATCGAAGTATCTTGCAAAATGTGCCTTTTAATGAATGGTGTTTAAAGATCCGTGAACTTCAGGGATGTCAGACTTGGCCCACCACATGTTGTTGACTTCAATTCCCAGCAATCCCCAGAGGGTTACGCGCACCCATAAATGCGGATATCTGTTTACCAACAACCAAAGCTGATTGGTCACTATATAAAAACAGATGAAAATATTTGTCCTTAAGCGAGTTTTGGTTTTAAGTTAAAAACTAAATATTTATGGGTCAATAATGGTGGGTACGAAAGGTCAATAATGTTTGATGTTATTTCATGTAACTTCCGCGTCCCTGTCGGGCGCTGAGCCGAGCGGCAAATTTGCGCTTGATGAATAACCATAGCATGAGAATTAGGGGGACATGGAAGAAACTATTTTCTAGGAGTGGGGAAAAGGGGGAGTTTGGAGGGGGAACTGAAAGAAATACATAAAAAAATCCCATTCCGATATCCCAGTGTCTTGAGTGTCTGCGGTGTAGCAAGTACCGTATCACACAACATAATATAATCATACTGGGGGCGCAGTGGTCATGCTGATAAAGTTGCAGTTGGTCTTGACAAAGGGACTGTTGTTACAGAAGAAACATCGATTAATAAAGTTACATCCACTAAGACTGGTGTGCGGGGGATCTATTGGAACGTGTGTAGGCTGTGTTGTCCACATGCAGTGTGTTCTGCGTATGTATGTTGGTATAACGGTGTGTATGGTCTATTGTGTCTGTACTGTTGTCTGTCTGTGTCTGTACTGTGTGGTATGTCTGTGGTCTGTACTTGTGCGGATGGTCTGTCTGGTCTATATGTGTGTATGTCGTCTGTGTCTGTAAGGTGTGTATGCTGGGTCTGGTGCTGTACTGTGTGATGTTGTGTATGACTGTATGTCTGTCTTGTGTCTCTGTATTGTGGAGGTCTGTGTCGTACGTGTGTATGTCTGGTCTGTACTGTGTGTATGTCTGTTCTGTGTCGTACTGTGGTAGTCTGTGTCTGTACTGTGTGTATGTCGGTGTCGTACTGGTGTCTGTAGTCTGTGCTGTACTGTGGATGTCTGTGTCTGTTAATGTGTGTCTGTCTGTCTGTTGTTTGTACTGTTTTTTTCTGTGTCTGTCGGTCTGTGTCTCTACTGTGTGTATGTCTGTCTGTTGTCTCTACTGTGTGTATGTCTGTCGGTGTCTTGTAATGGTGTATGTCTGTGTCTGTATGAGGCTCTGTCTGTGTATGTACTGTGTGTATGTTCTGGTCTGGTACTGTGGGTAGTCTGTGTCTGTTACTGTGTGATGTATGTCTGTGTCTGGTACGGGTGTCTTTCTGTCTGGTCTCTAATGTGTGTTATGTCTGTCTGTGGTCTATTAACTGTGTGTATTGGTCTGTCTGTGTCGGTACGGTGTATGTCGCTGGCTGTAATGTTATGTCTGTCTGTGCTTACTGTAGTGTAGGTCTGTGTCTGTGTACGGTGGTGTATGTCTGTGTTGTAATGTGTGATGTCGGTCTGTGTCTTGTGAGCTGTGATGTATGTCTGTCGTGGTCTGTACTGGTGTATGTCGTGTCTGTACTGTGGTATGTCTGGTCTGTGTCGGACTGTGTGTTATTCTGTGTCGTAATGTGTGTAGGCTGTGTGCTGTATGTGTGTCTGTCGGTACGTGTCTGTTACTGTGTGTATGTCTGTCTGTGTGCTGTAATGTGTGTATGTTCTGTGTCTGTACTGTTATGTCTGTATGTGTCTTGTACTGTGTGTAGGTCTGTCCTGGTCTGTACTGTGTGTATGTCTGTGTCTGTACTGTGTGTATGTCTCGTGTCTGTACTGTGTGTCTGTCTGTTCGTGTCTGTTACTGTGTGTATGTGTCTGTGTCTGTACTGTGTGTAGTCGGTGTCTGTAATGTGTGTATGTAGTCTGTGTCTGTTACTGTGGAGTATGTCTGGGTCTGTATGTGGTGTGTATGTATGTGTCGTACTTGTGTATGTCTGTCTGGTCTTTGTACTGTTGTATGGTCTGGTGTCTGGACTGTGTGTATGTCTGTCTGGTCTGTACTGTGTGTATGTCTGTTGTCTGTACTGGTGTATGTTCTGCTCTGTGTTGTACGTGTGTCTGTCTGTGTCTGTATGTGGTATGTCTGTCTGTGTCTGTACTGTGTGTATGTCTGTCTGTGTCTGTACTGTGTGTATGGATGGGTGGTAGTCTGTGTCTGACTGTGTATGTAGGGTGTCTGTACGTGTGAGTCTGTGTCTGTTACGGGTGATGTATGTCTGTGTCTGTAATGTGTGTATGTCTGTGTCGTACTGTGTGTCAGTCATGTCTGTCTGTAGCGTGTGTATGTCGTGTGTCTGTACTGTGTGTATGTCTGTCGTGTTGCTGTTAATGTGGTTATGTCTGGTCTGTTTACGGTGTGTATGTCTGTCTGTTGTCTGTCTGCACTGTTGTAGTTGCTATATGTAGTGTTAAATGTAGTCTGGTCGTATGTGCTGTACGTCTGACTACGTGATGGTCTGTCTGTCTGTACGTGTCTGTACTGTGTGTATGTCTGTCTGTGTCTGTACTGTGTGTTAGGTTATGTTGTGTCTGTCTGTGGTATGTTCGTGTCTTACTTGTGGGTATGTCGTCTGTGTCTTACTGTGTGAGTCTGTCTGTTCTGACGTGTGTATGTATGTCGGTCTGTCTGTGTGGATGTTGTGTCGGGTACTGTGTTTATGTCTGTCTGGTCTGTACTGTGGGAGTAATGTCTGTCTGTGTGTATGTATGTCGGGCTGTCGGTGTGTATCTGTCTGTGTCTGTACTGTGTGTCGGTCATGTCTGTTGTCTGTACGGTGTAGTCTGTCTGTGTCTGTAAATGTGTGGTATGTTGTCTGTGTCGCTACTGTGTGTATGTGTCTGTGTGTCTGTACGTGTGTATGTCTGTCTGTGTCTGTCTGCACTGTGTATGTCTGTCTATATGTATGTGTAAATGTATGTTCTGGTCTGTATGTGTATGTATGTCTGACTTACTGTGTAGTCTGTATGTGTCGTAAGTGTGTCTGTCTGTATGGTTATGTTGTCTTGTGTTCTGTAACTGTGTGTATGTCTGTCTGTGTCTGTACTGGGTAGTCTGTCTGTGTCGCGGCACGGTGTATGTCTGGCTATATGTATGTGGAAAGTATGTCTGGTTGTATGTGCTGTTACTGTTCATGAAGACTGTGTATTGTCCTGCTGTGGTCTGTACTGTGTGTCTGTATGGGTCTGTACTGTGCTGTTTGTATGTCTGTCTGTGTCTGTTTGATGGGTTGCTGTCTGCTACGGTATTGTACTGTGGGTATGGTCTGTGTCTGTACTTGTGTAGTCTGTCGTGTCTGTACTGTGGTCGTCTGGTCTGCTACTGTGGGGTTTGTATGGTCTGTGTCGTACTGTTGTGTAGTCTGGGTGTCTGTCTGGGTGTATGTCTGTGTCTGTCCGTTGTGGACTGTCTTGTCTCTGTGTCTGTACTGTGTGTATGGTCTTGTCTGTGTCCTGTACTGTGTGTATAGGTCTGTCTGTATGTACTGTGTGTATGTCTGTATGTGTCTGTACTGTCTGTGGTATGTCTGTTGGGTCTGTACTGTGGTATGTATGTCTGTGTCTGTACTGTGTGTAGTCGTCTGTGTTATTACTGGTGGTATGGCTGTCTGTCTTGTATGTGGTCTGTATGTTCCGGTCTGTACTGGGTGGATGTCTGTCTGGGTTCTGTACTGGTGTATGTGGTCTTGTGTATGTTACTGTGTGTATGTCTGTCGTGTCTGTACGTGTGTAGGCTGTGTCTGTGGTACTGGGTATGTCTGTCTGGTGTCTGTTACTGGTGTGTATGTCTGTGTCTGTTACTGTGTGATGTCTGTCTGTGTCTGTACGTGTGTATGTTGTATGTGTCTGTACTGTGTGTATGTCTGTCTTGTGCTGTACTGGTGTATGTCTGTCGGTGTCTGTACTGGTGTGTATTGTTCTGTCTGTGTCTGTTGAATGGTGTTGTAGGTCGGGTCGGTACTGTATGTATGATGTGTCGTGTACTGTGGGAGGTCTGTATGGGTCTGTTACTGTGTGTATGTCTGTTCTTGTCGTACTGGCTGTATGTATGTCTGTGGTCGGTACGTGTGTATGTAGGTGTATGGACTGTGTGTATTGTCTGTCGGGTCTTACTGTTGGGATGTGTCGGGGTCTGTACTGTGGTATGGTCTGTGTTGTACTGTGTGTATATCTGTCTGTCTGCTGCAAGGAACAATTTCCTTAGGGAGGTAGTAGGAATGTAGTATCTAGTGAGCTGGTAAGGGTCTGTCGGGCTCTGACTGACAGTTCCATGATCGTCCGATCTCGCTGTCCCTTCTGATCATCCCCTGGTCCTCTGCTCATCTTCAGTGTACCCCCCTGCTCATCCCCCTGTGTCCCCCTGGCTCATTCCCCCTGGGTCCTCCTGCTCGTCCCCTGTGTCCCCCTGCTGTCCCCCTTGTCCCCCGCTAGTTCCCCTGGTCCCCCATGCTCATCCCGTGTCCCCCTGCTCATCCCTGGTCCCCCTGCTCGTCCTCTGTGGCCCTTGACGTCCTCTGGGTCACTATGCTCGTCCCTGTGTCCCTCTGATCGTTCTATGTGTCCCCCTGCAAATCCCGTGTCACCATGCTCATCCCTGTGTCCCCTCTGCTCGTCCCTGTGTCCCCCTGCTCATCCCTGTTGTCCCTCTGTCGTCCTCTGTGCCCCCGCTCATGACCCTGTGTCCCCCGGCTCGTCCCTTGGTGTGTCCCATGCTTCATCCCTTGTTGTCCCTCTGTCGTCCTCTGTGTCCCTCTTTGCTCTCTTCAGTGTCCCCGGATCATCCCCTGTGTCCCCTGCTCGTCCTCTGTGTCCCCCGCTCGTCCCCTGTGTCCCTCTGCTCGTAACCTGTGTCCCTCTGCTCGTTCTCTGTGCCCCCTGCTCATCCGCCGTAGTCCACGACTCACTCCCCTTGTGTCCCCCTGCTCTCCCTGTGTCCCCTGCTCGTCCCCGTGTCCCTCTGCTCGTCCATCTGGTACCCCCCTGCCGTCCTCTGTGGCCCTCTGCTCGTCCTCTGTGTCCCCCTGCGTCCCCTGTGTCCATCGCTCGTTCCGTGCCTCTGCTCGTCCTTCTGGGTCACTCTGCCCGATTATCGTCGTACCTATGCTCGTCCTCTGTGGCCTCTGCTCGTCCTCTGTGTCCCCATGCTCGTACTATGTGTCCCTCTGCTCGTTCTCTGTTCCATCTGCTCGTTCTGTGTCCCTGCTGCTCATCTTCAGTGGTCCCCTGCTCATCCCCTGCGTTCCCTGTCTGCTCTTCGCTGTGTCCCCTGCTCGTCCTGTGGCATCTGTCATCGCAGGGTCCACCTGGCTCGTTTCTCTGTGTCCCTTGACTCGTCCTCGGTGTCCCCTCTGTCGGGAACTATGGCTCGTTCTCTGTGTCCCTTTCTGTTTTGTTTTTTTTTTTTTTTGCTCGCTCTGGGTCCCTACTGCTCTTTCCTCCTGTGTCCTCTGTCGTTCTCTGTGGCACTTATGCTCATATTCAGTGTCCCCCTGCTCATCCCATGCGGTCCCTCTGCTCTTCTCTTGTGTCACCATGCTGGCCTCGTGGGCCCCTTGCTCATCTTCAGTGTCCCCCTGCCTGGTCTCTGGTTCCCTCTGCTCGTTATCGTGTGTCCCCCTTGATTGTCCTCTGGTCCCATGCTCGTCTATGTGTCCCTCTGCTGTTCTCTGTGTCCTCCATTTCTCAGGCCCCCTGCTCATCCCCTGCGTCCATCTGCTCTTCCTCGGGTCCCCCTGCTCGTCCTCTGTGTCCCTCTGCTCGCATCGGTGTCCCTGCTCGTGCTCTGTGTCCCCTTGCTCGTCCTCTGATTGTCCCTGCCTATGCTCGTCTCTGGGTCCTTGCTCGTTCTCTGTGTACCTCGCTCGTCTATGTGTCCTCATGCTCGTCCTCTGATGGCCCTCTGCTCGTCTCTGGGGCCTATGCTCATTCAGGGTCCCCCTGCTCATTCCCCTGGTCCCTCTGCTCTTAATTCTGTGTCCCCAGGTCGGCCTCTGTGGCCTCTGCTCATCTTCAGTGGGTCCCCCCTGCCATCCCCGCGTCCCTTGCTCGTCCTGGGGTTCCCCAGTGCTCATCCTATGTGGCCCTATGCTAATCTTCAGTGTTCCCCCTGCTCATCCCCTGCGTCCCTCTGCTCTTCCTATTGGCCCTCTGCTCGTCCTCTGTGTCCCTCTGCTCGTCCTCTGTGTCCCTCTGCTTGTCCTCGTGTCCCTCTGCTTCATCCCCTGTGTCCCTCGCTTCTTCTCGTAGCCTCTGCCGTCCTCTGTGTCCCTTGCTCGTATCTTGTGTCCCCTCGGCTCGTCCCTGTGGTCCCTCTGACTCTTCCCCTGCGTCCCTGTCTGATAGTCTCTGTGTCCCGCTGCTCATCCTCTGTGTTCCCTTATGCTCTTTCCTATGTGGCCCGCTGCTTGTCCAGTTAATCCCCACCCGTGTGCCTGTCTCTCCCGCTTCATGTTGGTCGGATGCAGATAGATGGAGAGTCGGAAGCTGTTAGCCATGGAACAAGCGGAACTGTGAAGCTCACAACTAAAGAACTTACATTCTAAACTCTCGCGACTTTAAATGTTCACCCTTTAAAACCAAAAATGAATGGCAATTATGTCCATTACCCCCGAAATCCCAACGGAGATCCTTATCTGCATTTTATACCTGGCATACCAGATATGCTCCATTCTGGCGGTGTTGCAATCTGGCCAGTCAATTCATGCCGTCAATCAAAGCGTGACTGCTGACATCACAACCACTGATTGACAGTATGTCTCCACTGCACAGTGCTCAAGCTTATTAAAAAAGTCGTAAATCAATGGTGGAGCCAACATACTTTCCAAATGAGAAAAAACATTGTGATGTTGTTACTAATACATGTAATAAACTGTTAAAAAATAGCAGTTGGGGTTGCGGGGCAGATAACTGCTATTTTAGGGTGGGCATTTACCTTTATTTTGAAAGTCGCACTTAAAACTTTTCGAAGCCAATACCCATTATAAGGCGAGGACCTTGGTAAACATGGAAATTTACAAAACTCCCCCAAAAAGTCATTTTCATCACAGAGGAATGGAGGGGGGAAAAGGGGCCGGGGGGGGGGAGGTTGAAGTTTATCAATCTCCGAGCTCATTATTGTATTACCCTTAACCTAGAGCAATGTCATTCATACAAGACGCTAATCCACCCGTAAAAACCCCAATTTCAAAGGCTTAGAGACACATCTCCAATGTAGATTGCACGCCGCTCACTCTTTAACATCACGCCAAAAAGGGTGAAGATTTAAATTAATCACCAGTTTAATAATAAAACCCCCACCCCCAAAAAAAGAAGAACGTTAATGTCGATTTCTACAAGCGACCGTGACATAGTTATAACCTGGCACATTACGGAGGGGTTATTAACCAAGCGATCAATCTATTTACGATAAAAGTGGTCTCTTATAACCAACCGAGCAGTACACGAGACATGGATTGATTGCGAGTTTATGTAAAAATATGCAAATTCACATCCTATTGAATTCAAAACCGTCCAGAAAGAATTTTACAGAAACCATTTTCTCGCTTTTGATGGTCACCTAATGTTATGACCGGCCGCCCGCTCATCAGAACGTATTGACCTTACCCAAACGTCAGGTAGAAAGGTGATTTGCGTAATGTTGTGTTTAAGATGTTGTTGGACAAAACACCGGTGGTTAACCACGGAACCCCCGAATAAAATAACTTTCCGCTATGTCTGGTTACAAGAATAGGAAAGAAACATTTTTTTTATAGATTTGACACAACTGCCTTAAAAATGATTAACTAAATAATGACCCGTTGCATGATGTCATTATTTGTCATGGCTCATGGGCCTAATGAACCATCATCTGGTAAAAATTCATCGTGATGAATGGTTGTTAAGCCTAAAACTTGTCCATACTGCCTATACAAACTTTAATTGCTGTTGACTTATGCTCTCAAAAGCAGTCAGTATGGAGGGTACCCTGGTTGTCATAATAGTACAAATAACACACGTGTGTCTCTACAGCTATTATAGCTGAAAAAGGCCAGTGTTATAAGTATTCGGAATGGCGGAAGCAACAGTAATTGCTTTTTCAAACAGGGCCACAAGCTGAAAATATAAAACATTAGAAATTGAGGGCTGGTCGGGCTTGCAATCTGTTTTTTAGACCTGCAGGCAGTCAGTGCAGTGCAATTGAATGACCACATATATGATCTGTGATCAGTTTGGGAGTTGCATTACGATCACCAGATTTTTTTAATGTGAATCGCATTTTTCTCTGATAACGGAATGTTAATATAAATTGCACGCAAGACGGATAGCAAAGGGCGTGAAATTGTTGCCAGCTGACAGGCGTTTTCCTTAGGGGGGAGTTTTTGACACATGAAACACCTGGAGTAATACGTGGGCGTGGCTTAGACATGGGGAAAATAGGCGGTGGTGGTTGTGGAGGTGGGTATGCTGGCCGATGACTAACACTGATTGGTGGATGGTGCTAAAAATCAGTAGTGCCGGGACGGTAGGATTTTTTTAAATGACGCCTTTTAAGTGTTCCCGCAGGGGTGCGCCCTGAGCCAAATGTTCAGTTTGCTTCATGATAGGGGCACCCCTGCCATCAGCTTACTGATGTAGACAGTCTGATAGAGCCGTTCCGTTGGTGGTTTACGCTGCTGTTGCCTCTAGGTGGCGATGTCCTTCACTGGGACTTTCAGGGGCAAAAACTACACACACACGGAAATATGTACCACAAACACACTCTAGACAAGTCCACCGTACATTGAGAGGGGTGACATTCTGGCAGGTTTTTCTGGTACTGTAAGATTATTCCGTTTCTAAAAAGGCTCTATACACACGTCGATCGGGGTGCCGACAAGTGGACACAACAGACCGTTTTGGACGTATACTTGGCAAACTCGGCAACATTCCAACAGCTGGTAGGGCAACGAAAAGGCCGTTCGGTGACCAATGTGCTCATACACATCGCCAAGTGTTTATAAAGCTTAAACTGCGTTCCTGATTTTAGCCAATTTTGCTAACAGGAATGATCAATTTACACGTTCACACTAGACCACACTAAGAGTCTCCTGTCTCTGGGATAGACAAAGACTAATCACCCCCCCACACACACACAGTTGGTACATTCCCTGCAGGTTCCAGTTAAGAAAATAAATTACAAAAAACAAGCTATTTACTCTATTTATCCCCCCGACTATGGAATTGTTTAAGACACACACAACCCAACCCCCCGTCGTGGGGGTATTGTGGACCGGTTCGTATAAATCCCCAAGCCAATTCTGGGATACAAGCTAAACAAAGATTCCTTTCAACCTTTCCGTAAACCGAAATACTGCCGCAGGGAGAAATTTTTTTTTTATCTTCATTATAATTTTTTTCCCCCAAACGTTTATCCAAAACAGTAAAAATTCACATCAACGCACCATTCTCATTTTCTTATAACGAAAGGAAAAAAAACACAAACTCAGGGTAGTCAACATCCAATGTAATAGACAAATCCATTAGTTGGCCTGTAGTTTAGTGCTTAACCGATTCCATTTCAATACGCCCTTGTCGCGCAGCCCCTTCCAAAGTAACAGTATATGCGATGAAATACGAGAGTAAATTAGGAACCTTAATAAAGAGGAATTGCGTTGGGAGGATCGGAGAGAGAGCAATGGTTCAGCGTGACAGGGAAAAACCGAATGATCAGAAAAGCAGGAGAGGGTGGGGGAATCAGCTACACTACAGACCCCAGGCATGCCTGTGGGCACGGCTGGGAAAAGATTTATAGAAAACTGTCAATAAAAATAACGAATTTACAGAGAAGACCGAAAACAGGGATGGGTTAATATTTTGGGCAATTTCTATGGTAACAGCAAAATCAACGGGCCAAACACAATGGCTTGTAAATACCATTAGGGGTAATTCAGACGTAAACGTTTTTACACAATGTTAGAGTTCATGATCATCTGTACTGGGGAGCCGAGAGGTGGAGGTCGGGAGATAAGTACTTTTGTGACCTGAGATGATTACCCTAGGCCCTCTTGGGATTATTGGGGAGGCACCCAGGACACATCCATTGTAGCATGTTCGACGTTAAGGATGGATCACTTTCCATTGGGGCCCACCAGGAGGGGACCAGGGTAATACTATTTCTATCGGTGACAATGGGAGTTAAATGGAGGGTCATAACTTAAAGGTTCAGTCTGAGAAAAAATTAATAAAGGGTTCGGGTTCAGACAGTGGAAGACCATTAGAATATCCCAAGATTGAAGGCTTTGTGGTTGACAAAAAGATCGCGAGCATCTTTAAAAAGCTAACTCGTCTCATATTTGCCATAAAAAGACAGACTAGTATCCTAGCGGTCCTCTAAACATAACGGTACCTACACCCTCCGGCTGGATATGATAACTAGAGTTCACCACCACCTCGGGAATATAAACTAGCATTATTTTACCTCCCATAGAGGTATCAGTAGGTATCCATCATCTTCATATTAAGTGTAAATAGTGCTTTAGTTTCTATAGCATATTAACTAGTATCCTTATGCCGTCCTCTAACACATAACGATTAATGACCCTCCTGTCACGTTACTAGAGTTCACCACCAACCCTAGGAAATATACTGAACTAGCATTATTTTGACGCCCATAGAAGATAACTACAGGGAATGTATTAAAAGTACTTATTGTTACAAATGGTTCTAGTTTTGCCCCAACAATCAGAAAGTTATGCCACCTTGAAAGCTAAAATCTGATTGTTGGGGCAAAATTAGCACCATTTTGAACGATAAACAAATTTTATTATTCCCCTGCATGATCTTGCATCCCACACAGCAGGAACTCCAGAATATCCTATGCATTCCTATAGATGGGCCATATCTAGAGATTCTCTTCTAGGTTAGGTGGTCTCGTTATGGTGGGTTTGTTATCTGGACCCTGCAGCACTGTTTAGGAGAATATGGAGATGACATTCCAGTCGACTATACTATTGGGTTTAAACTAACACACCATAAATTCACCAATGATAGGAGAACGAAAGAGCAGAAAAGGGTTTTTTAAAATTTCCCATTTACCAATGGGATTCCTGATTCCTTGCACCGAGGCCAATGAGTGGGAGCAGAATTAAAGTGATCGCAATGGCCTAATTTTATTGGCGCGCTCCATTTTATCCAGGGGGAAATTAATCATGCCGCCAGCTGAGCTCCTCTCCGTACTTTTATATGCATGACAGAGTATAATGGGTTTAAATGGTAGATCCTGGAGAGATTGTACCAAAATCAATTAAGCTTAACTGGCCTGGATTAATATTGTAACAGAATTTAATGGGTAAGTTTATCACATGGGATGTTTAATATCACAAACACGGACGGGCTATTAGAGTAACCACTGATCCCGGGGGTTAAACTTACATTGATCCTATAATGAGCTAGCATGTAGACAGTACAGAAACCCAAATGGTTAATATTAATTGTACAGCACACGCAAGCACAATACCATTATAGTGAGCGTTGTATAGGGTAATGTGTGGGATAGTAGGGGGTCAGTCACACAATTTGGGTTAGTTAATTCATGAAACAGTAGTTGTTATGGATGGTCTAGGTAGGTTTACATGGACTTTACCCCACTTAGGGCATTTTCTAGTTAATCTAATCCTACGAAAACCTTCAGGGCCTAGTTAGTGTTTCCCACCTTTGCCTATGAAGTCACTGCGCAGGCTAAATACATGCTGTATGCTGCATAAGGGGGGAAAAAAATAAACGTAAAAATCAGTGCAGCTGACATTCATCTTGCAAATTGAAAAATGGTTACCAAGCCTTTCCCTCAGCAGATCATACCTGTCTTAAAGGGAAAAGTCAGGCACCCATTCCTTCTGCTATTCTCCCCAGCCTCTTTCTAGGAAAACGGCCACATTGCCGCCTACCAATTCCCATCATCCTTCTGTTTCTCCGGAATGTCCAACATGTTCCAAGTCAGGTCAAGGATTCACGGGTGATATCATAATGAAGTCTGGGTGGTTTCCCACATGAGCGTTAACTCCGAGACCGCATTGAAGCTTCGCGGGGAATGCTAATGACCTTTTTTTCCCGCCTCCCTTTGTTGAATTCGCAAGCTGTTTGCATTACGCTTCATCGATCAAGAGTGAGACCAAGTCGCGTGACTAAGGGAGAAGAAAATGCAGAAGAAAGGACTTAAAAAAAAAAAAAAAAAAAACACTTATGTTATGCGAACGTTTTTCCAACTTAAATGGCGGACTAGTCCGTGCACCTCGAACACAAGAAGACGATCAAATGCGACGTATCCATTGGGAAACCCATCGCCTTAAGGTTCTAAGAAACGGTTGATTGAAAAGGAGGAAGGAATAATAAAATAAATAAAAGGTGATAGGACACCGTATGTTCCAGATCATTAAGCTATAATTATGTCTAGAAATCCTATGAGCGTTATCCTCTATATCTGGGCTAAGTTCTGGCCTACTCCCCTAAGGTCCAGGCTTTGCGTTCGATCGTAATGCGCTCCATTCTTTGTAGGTCCGGTTAGATGTGGTTGCCAAACGATCCTTAAAGCACATGCAAAGTTAACTGCAGTTGCTGCCAAAAACTTTGTCCCTTTATAATCAACTCTGATTGTGCGACATTGTATATGTACGATTGGTCAGTGTTGTGGCCACTTTTTCAATCTGACCCCCCCAAAAAACCATCTTACAATTTGGCCATAATCATACACGGTATTGGGCTTGTATGGGCCTATTATTCTCTGCTCCCCCGTGATCATACGTTAAAACGATTATTTCCAGGTAATAACGAGGATTTTGTATTCTTTGTTTAATCCTCGATGACTTAAGGGTTAAGGAATAATCCAAAAACACCTTCTGGTTGTGTTTGCCTTTTACGGCCCGGCACAAAGCAGTTAATATCAATTCCGCGGATAACAGGCGATTCTCAGGATATTTGATATTTCAAGTGGGGCTTACCGAGCATTCACCAAAAAAAAAAAAACATCCATAATTGGAAGGTAGTAAATTAAAAATTACTTGGCCTTGTACACGAAAAGTTTTTAATTAACTTAAAGTAACTCGTGCAGAAATGCCTGGTGTATTACCAAGGCTGAGCGGGGGAGATTACAGACAGGTAGTAATGAGATTAAACTTGTAACCAAACACATGGGCGATATATATCTGGTAAAATCAGCCGTTAGAACCCAGCCCCCAACCTTCCAGACATGGTGAACTGCAACACTCTTCTTGTTAGGTGGTTGAGGGAACATTCGAGTGATAATGGATATATATGACGGCAATGGTCCAGATAATTAAAAAAAATAACATAGACACAATACAATGGCTCCTCAAAAAGACACAAAAATAATGGCAAAACAACTGTCCCAGTGTCCTCGATAGTTAACCAAGTTAAATGGATTTAATGACATCACTGCGTGTGAAAAAAACTTGTTGCACAGGTGCAGTGAGTCATCCCGTCACAATGGCATGTTTTTATTCATCATTTGAATGAAACCTTTGAATAGTACAAAGTTACATGAAACTACCCTTTGATACATGGCGTTTTATTCATAGGACGTCACGGGCCAAAATGATCATTTTATCTCGGGAAAGAGATGAAGCCAACTATGTAACTGATAATATAGAAATTAATGAAATGCTTAGGGCAGAGTGTTCTATGGGAACTTTCTTACCGCCATCAAACCGCCGCTGACTCATAAACTCGTGCTTGGAATGGGTGTTTAGAGTCATTTGGACCTGTGATGGCGAGGACAATTTATGGCGATCTGCTCTACGGCGTGCAATTGCCGTCTTCAAACAATCTCGCCGTTAGTGACTTCCCAGTTCCTAACCTTTTATGAATAATCGTTTGCCCGGTGAGAGGAAGGTTTTATTAGACAGTGATCTGCTCATTCCTTGGGTCCCCTGGTTGAAAGGTTAAAGGAGACGCTCGCTATTAAAAGATAAAAAGTTTTGGTTGTTATATTACAGCAGTAAGTACCATTAAAAGCCCAGAACTCTACCACTTAGCGATCGTTAATATAAGGGCCACAAGACATTCGATGCAGTGTAACTACGATGTCGGTCCTTGCGTGTTTGCGAATCCGTGTGCGAATGAGAATCCGTTTCTGAGAACGACATCTGTTGTTTTTTCCCCAAATTTTGCATTCGATCTGATTGTGCAACATTGCGAGCAGCGAAACGGCGGTAAGAACGTTAAACACCGGCTTACCCATGTTCACGGATCGTAGTTTGGCATCAGTCGAAGTGTATTGTATGTGTTATCTATAAACCATGTCCATAATATGTAACTACCACACTTGTAACACGGTATATAGAATTACCACACTGAACACGGTAAATTACCACAAATGTTACACGGGGTAACTTACCACATGTTAACGGTAAACTTACAACCCCTGTACACGGTAAATTACCACACTGTACACGGTAAATTTACCACACTGTAACACGGTAACTTACCACACTGTACACGGTAATTACCACACTGGACCCGGTAAACGTACCACACTGTACACGGTATAATTTTATTACTCTACATCTGGACACCGGACTTGAACCCACATCTACACTTTTTTTGGTTATACGTGACCTTATTCCCAATTGTTTTACTATCTCTTGGTAAATTTTACCACACTGTACACGGTAACACGTACCACACTTACACGGAGTACTTACCCACACTTGTACACGGTAACTTTACCACATTTCTACACGGTAACTTACCACCACTGAGACACGGTAAAGTACCACAGCTGTACACGGTAAATTACCACACTGCGACACCGGTACTTACCACAACTGTACACGGTAATTACCACCGTTCTACACGGTAACTGAACCACACTGTACACGGTAAATTACCACACTGTACACGGTAAATGTACCACACGTACACGGTAACTTACCACCACTGTTCACGGTAACTTTACCACATTCTACATGGTATTACAACATTACACGGTAACTTACCCACAACGTACACGGTAAAGTACCCACATTGTACACGGTAACGTACCACACTGTACATGGTAAATACCACACTTACCACGGTAACTACCACACTGTACACGGTAAACTTAACACACTGTACACGGTCAACTTACCAATGGTCCACGGTAAAAGTACCACAATGTACACGGTCCACTTACCACATTCTACAAGGTAGACTGACCACATTGTACCGGAACGATACCACACGTACACGGGAATTACACACAGACACGGTAATTACCACATTGTACCACGGTAACTTACCACACTCGTACACGGTAACTTACCACATGTACACGGAAAATTTACCACATGTTACACGTAAACTTTACCCACAGGGTACACGGATACTTAACACAATGTCCACGGTAAACTTACCCCACACTGTACACGGTAACTTACAACACTGTACCGGTAACTTACCACATTGTAACGGTAACATTACCACATTGTACACGGTAAACTGACACACTGTACACGGGGGTAAACTACCACATTGTACAGGAACTTACCACCACCGTGACACGGGTTAACTTACCACATTGACACGGTAAACTACACCCTGTACACAGGTAACTTACAACATTGTACACGGTAATATATATATTACTGTTATATGATATATAGAGAGGAGATATATAATATGTACTATGCTATATAGATAGAGATATATAAATAATACTGTATATGATATATAGATAGAGATATATAATATAGATATAGTATTATATGATATTATAGATAGAGATATATAATATATATAGTGGTTATGATCTATAGATTAGAGATATAAAATATATATACGTATTGCTATATAGATAGAGATATATATATATTAATTGTATATTGTATATCTAGATAGAATCTATAATAATATAGTTTGTATATATGCTATATAGATGAGAGTATGATAAATATATAGTGTATGATATATAGAAAGAGATATAAATAATATATTACTGTATATGATATATTAGATCGAGCTATAAATAATATACTGCCGGATCTATAAGATAGAGATATATAATAATATATTACGTATATGCATATATAGTAAGAATATAATATCTATAGTGTATATGATATATAGATTAGATATATAATATATATAGTGTATGAATATAGTTAGAGAATATATTCATAGACTGTATAGGATATATAGATAGAAGATATTAACTATATATATAGTATATATGATATATATAGATTAGAGATTATAAATATATATAGTGTAGATATATAGAGAAGAGATAAAATATGATATACTGCTATGCATTATCTAGATAGAGATATATAATATATATACTGTATATGATATTATAGATAGAGATATATTAATATATATAGGGTATATATGATATATAGATAGAGATAATAATATAATAGGTGTATGATATATAGATAGAGATAATGAATATATAATACTGTATATGATTATATAGATCAGAGATATATTAATAATATATGTATATGAGATATAGATAGGTTAATAATATATATGGGTATATGATATGTAGAGATATATAATATATATCGGTATATGATATATAGTAGAGTATATAATATATATACCGTAGATGATATCTAGATAGAGATATATAATATGATATAGTTAGATTGAGATATAGATAGAGATATATAATTATATATAGGATGATATATAGTAGAGAATATAAATATATACTGTATGACTATAGATAGAGATATATAATATATATAGGTATATGATATATAGATAGAGATATAAAATATATATATTACGTAGAGATATTAGATAGAGATATATAATTAGATATGACGGTATATGATATCTAGATTAGAGATATATAATTATATATCGTATATATGATATATAGATAGAGAGATATAATATATATAGTGTATGATATATAGATCAGAGATATATAATATATATAGTTGTTATATGATTATATAGTAGAGATATGAAAATGTATATAGGTAATGGATATTAGCGATATAGAATATTATAGTGTTATATACAACCTTCGCTGTCCTGTCATTCCCCCTTTGTGGCGGATTCTCTCCATTCAGATTCATTTATTTTCACCGCATTGGCTGTGTAATGTTACCCAAAAATACACAAATAAATGGAACAGTCAGTTACAGCGTTTTCCATTTATGCAGGTCACCACAAGATGGCAGTGTAGAGAGCCTACTTTGTCTTCCTTTTCTTCTCCAGTATGTTTAACGGGATAGATAGATATTAGACAATCATTGAAAGAATAAAATTGGGTTTTTTTGGCGGCGCGTTTACATCATGCTATTTATTACCAGCAACACGTCTGTGTAAACTACAATAACCAGCATTCCCAGCTAGAAAACACTGGTAAATCAAAGGAATTATGTCCTTTCTCGCTACCATTGATAAACTATGTTGTTACTGCAACATATAGCCCATTAAAAGAGAAATAGCTAAGCCCAGCCCTAGGAAAAGGAAAATAAAATAAATACACTGGGTTATCTGCTGAGATACATAGAGATTTCTCCCACAAGCCTCGGTGCAAATAAACCCGCCCAGAGAAGAACCACTAAATGTACAGAGTGAAGGAGGCTCCCAATGGGGTTATAGGGGTTGGGGTAAGGCACTGGTTCTGATGTGTAACAAACTGTGGTTTGGAGGATAAACTTGCTGTTCACCAACAAGTTCCATTAGAAGTTTTCCAAGTTGAAAAGATTAACCAGCCTCTCTCTACTTTACCTAACATTACACTTTTGTATTATTTCAGGCACCAAATAATAAGATCATTCTCCATTCGCTACTCCCAGAGGAACATATCCGCTCCCAAAAGATTTTGTAAGCCACGTACAATTAAAACGGAATAGGAAACAAAGACAATGTTAAACACTGGCAACCTAGAATGGAAATAGTCAATAGACCCTCTTAGGAGTGTCCCTTCTACCCACCGCGCCAGCGCTAGGTGGATTTTCAGAAAGATTGCCAGTTTGTGTGGGATCTGTATATAAGGGGAACATTGACTAGAATGTCGATGTTTATCTTCCTGATAGAAACTCGAATCAGATGTAGCCAATCCCTCAGACCCTTTCCTTCTCAAATAATTCCGTCTATCTAGAAGAACCTCTCTCATGATTGTATTCTAGAAAAGAAATGTAGAAACATTGGTTTTTTTTGAAATAAAAACCGCTCATTGGTCCCCAAAAGTCCGGGGTGAATATAGTTCCTGGGGGAACCTATCAATAACGCCAATGGGGACCTTCTTACCAGGCTTGTGGATTGTTTTGGTTGCAGAAAGTTCCAATCAGTTTCCAAGAAAGGCATCCCTACAATGTATTATATACTATTATTCTCTCATTTAGGAGGACTAAGAACTCAAAACCTCCGAGTTCGAGAGGCCGCAACATTTGAATTCGAACTTCTCGAACTTCCGGAACCGCAAGTAAAATGTCCATGGTATCTAGGGCGAATCTCACGAGTAAAGTGTCCATTAAAACCATACGCGAGCATGAATCCGAGTAAAATGTCCATGGTACCTAGGCGCGAACATCGAATCTACGAGTAAAGTGTCCATTAAAGCCTATAAGCAAGCATTGAATCCGCGAGTAAAATGTACATGGTATCTAGGTGCGAACATCGAATCTACGAGTAAAGTGTCCATTAAAGCCTATACGCGAGCATCGAATCCGCGAGTAAAATGTACATGGTACCTAGGCGCGAACATCGAATCTACGAGTAAAGTGTCCATTAAAGCCTATAAGCGAGCATTGAATCCGCGAGTAAAATGTCCATGGTATCTAGGTGCGAACATCGAATCTAGAAGTAGTGTCCATTAAAGCCTATACGCGAGCATCGAATCCGCGAGTAAAATGTCCATGGTATCTAGGTGCGAACATCAAATCTACAAGTAAAGTGTCCATTAAAGCCTATACGCGAGCATCGAATCCGCGAGTAAAATGTCCATGGTACCTAGGCGCGAACATCGAATCTACGAGTAAAGTGTCCATTAAAACCTATAAACGAGCATCGAATCCGCGAGTAAAATGTCCATGGTATCTAGACGCGAACATCGAATCTACAAGTAAAGTGTTTATTAAAACCTATATGCGAGCATCGAATCCGCAAGTAAAATGTCCATGGTATCTAGGCGCGAACATCGAATCTACGAGTAAAGTGTCCATTAAAACCTATATGCGCCCATCGAATCCGCAAGTAAAATGTCCATGGTACCTAGGCTCGAACATTAAATCTACGAGTAAAGTGTCCATTAAAACCTATATGCGAGCATCGAATCCGCAAGTAAAATGTCCATGGTATCTAGGCGCGAACATCGAATCTACGAGTAAAGTGTCCATTAAAACCTATATGCGAGCATCGAATCCGCAAGTAAAATGTCCTTGGTACCTAGGCTCGAACATTGAATCTAAGAGTAAAGTGTCCATTGAAACCTATATGTGAGCATCGAATCTGCAAGTAAAATGTCCATGGTATCTAGGCTCGAACATTGAATCTACGAAGGATCTCAGTCTATAGAAAGCATTTTTTTAAACAACAAAACACTTATTCAATTTAGGGCGATTATGAAAAACAAACCAGTCTGAATGTCTTGATTTGGCCGAACAGTTGTATAGGTAGAATTATAATACAAAACAGGACACATATCATCCCTTTATACTAGCCATGTTTTTCTTGAAGGGATAAGGTGTATAGTTACTGATTTATATATGTTTCATTGGAGAATATTATATAGGAATTATAGCATGTCTATTCGAACTTGGCTTTACACAAAACCACTTGCTTGGATCTAGAAACTTTTAACTTTCTATCTGCTCAGGCTGATTTTTTTTCTTGGCCAATAACTGTTTCAGACGTTTATTCTAGGCTTTGTTTCATCTCACACTTGCTCTTGGCACATTGATTCTTGTGTAATAATAAAAAATGTTATTGTTTGGAAGAGAATTGATTACAAAAACTGTTATATATTTTGGTCTATAATGCGCATTTGATGTTGATTGCCAACCTGAAGCAAAAGTTAAAAGAAAGCGTAGAGGGAGAGTGACTGAATTGGGTTGGGAAGCATCTGCCTCCTGACAGCCATGAACTTGAAGATGCCAGCCATGAAGTCACTGCCAAGCTATGTTTTCCTTTGCATTGCTAGGTGGACAAACTGTACGTTACTACATTCTTTCATTGGATAGGAAACAGGTTTGTGTTTGCTGGGGTACTCACTGCTTTAGTCAAGCAATGGCTGTGAGGACAGTAAGTGGCTTCCTAATTAGACCTTCCCCAAGTAAGTTTTAGAGAGTCAACATCAGCACTCTGAGGTGACCTCAGACACTGAGCTTTCCCTTACTGACACAATAAAGCAATTGCTTCTATGTATATGTCTCAATCTGATTGTTCATTTTACTAAGGATGGAAAATGAAAATCAATATTAAATCAAAAAACTCTATCATAAAGTCTCTTGGTTCAGGAGTGTTTGTGGAATGTATTTTTCTATGTGATTTATACTCGCACATATTAAAAACTGAATCAAATAGTCAATTTGGATTGTCGGTCTACATTGCATTATGAATGATGGATATTTCTTTCCGTAAGGTAAATTCAAGTGGTTCTTTTATTAGTTTCTTTTTGTATAGAATTCTTAGTGATTGTGTTCTGAAATTTCATACGGATTGTGGAGAAACCTTTAAATAGAGTTCTTAATTGAGCAGCATAGGTGCATCTTTAAGAGCTTTTATTAAAGTATCCTACCTAATTTGGGGCCACATTTACAATGGATACGATAATGTTAATATCCATAAATAGAAATCATTACACTTTGGTCAAAACAATACTCTAGATCTGTATTTAATTAAACCCCAGCTTTGCCATTTCTGACAGGTGAAATTTTCATCACAATTGAAAAGGACTGAATCCCAGTGGAATGATTAGTATAATCTCCTACTGGGTCATTGCATTTCAAAGGTCCAATATGGGCATCACGTATTAGGTTTGTTTTATTAGAGAAAGAGAACATTGTCTCCTATAACTGTATTGTTATAAATTACCGCCTATAAGTATTAATATAGTTTCTTTGGTTATGATTTATAACAAGGATATCCTGTAACTTTCATGGATAAAGAAGATATAGAACTTAAATGGCTCAATAAAACTGTACCGGCCACCAATGATAATGTGACCTTTGATTGTTATGTTACTAGATATGGACTAGGAACTCGAAACGAACCAAGTTCGAGCCGAATAATCGAATTGCAAACAAATTCGGACTTCCCGAAAAACTATCCCGGACCCAGATTTTCGATATTTTAGACTTGCGATAAATATCGAATCGTTCGACCATTCGAATGGCGAGTTAAAATGACATTGTACCAAGGCCTGCGAGACATTGAAATTCGAGTAAAAGTGCATTATTAAAACCTATTAGCGAAGCTTTCGAATCCGGAGTAAAATGTCCATGGTATCTAGGCGCGAACATCGAATCTACGAGTAAAGTGTCCATTAAAACTAACACGAAGCATGAAACGCGAGTAATGTTAAAATGTCATGGTACTATGCGCGAAAATCGAATCTCAGTAAGTGTTATTAAAACCTATAGCGAGCATCGAATCCGCAAGTAAATGTCCCTGGTATCTAGGCGCAAAAATCGATATACGAGTAAAGTGTCCATTAAAACTATAGCGGGGGGCATAGAAATGCAAGTAAAATGTTACATGGTACCTAGGCAGAACATTAAATCTCGACGTAAAGTGCATAAAACCTATACGAGCATCCAATCGCACAAGTAAAATGTCCATGGTACTCTAGGCGGAAATCGAATCTACGAGTAAACGGTCTTATTAAAACCTATAGCGAGCATCGAATCCGCAAGTTAAATGTACGGTCTTAGGCGCGAACTCGAATCTACGAAGGTACGAAAGTGTCGCAACTTAAAAGCCTATACAAGCATCCTCGAATCCGCAAGTAAAATGTCATGGGTACTAGGCGCGAACATCGAATCTAACGAGTAAAGTGGTCCACTTGTAAAGCCAGATAGCTAGCACGAATCCACAAGTAAAATGTACATGGTATCTAGGCT
>JAACNH010000148.1:125788-193019 GCA_019447015.1 Hymenochirus boettgeri | reverse complement strand
ATGGTCTATTAAAGCCTATACGCGAGCATCAAATCCGCAAGTAAAAATGTATGGTACCTAGGCGCGAAATGCATCTACGAGTAAAGTGTCTATTAAAACCTATACACGATATCGAATCCGCAGATAAAATGGACATGGTATCTAGCAGGCGACATCGAAACTACGAGTAAAGTGTCCATTAAAACCTATACGCGAGCAATGAATCCGGAGTAAAGTTAATGGTACTAGGCGCGACAAACGAAACTCGAAAATAGCGGCAAGTGAGAGTAAAATGATTTTGGAATGTCCTGGATATTCGAAACATGTTCTCCGACCATGTTCCCAGGTCCCACAGCCATTTACATTAAGTTACCATTGATATTTTAAATTGTATTTAATAGAATTTTCTAACTATTTGACTCCCATTGACTTTAATGGGTCCGTTTTAGCTTTCGAAACTTTCAATTTCATATTCGAAAGTTCGAAAACGACCGAACTTTCGAAACTGTTCACAACCACCACTCTCATTAGGCCAATAGCGCCACAAGGATCCTAGAATTCATCGGTGGTCCTTTTCATTCCTTATATGAAGCTTATGATGCACCAGTACATTAATGATGTGCAGAAGGTAAAATAAAATTAAAATAACCATGATCATGGACAATAAGAAAGAGATAGCCAAATTACCAGGTAAAGGACAAATCTCTGAACGAACGAAACTCATATCATATGTATCACCTGAAATAAAGATACAGATATTATTATATCAGGCGGATATTAACAATGTTAATAGATTTTATTTAAATGCCAATAATAACCATTCCCTTAAGAGTATAAGGGCAGACTAAACATTGTCTGCAGGCTGAACAACATCCCTGTAGTAAGAGGCCAGAGGCACAGTTCTATATGGAAACAGGATCGTTGCTTACGTTAATGTTGGCCCATTGGTTAACTTCTTAGGCTCCTAGAGAGAGAGGCATAAGATCATTGACTGAGACCCGGTGCTGAATGACTGAGAAGCTGATACCGTAAAAGTGGGGCCGTTGCATTGTCAATTGTTATCCCCATCTAATAATGGCGCGGTGTAGGTTAACCATTGGGAGTGGTGGATGATATTGGGGACAGAACTTGGCATTATTAACTATATTATATTATTATAATATAATGGGGGAGGATTGGTTCAGAGTTTTATATTAAAGTGGAATGCAACCTCCAGCATTACCGACTAGCCTCTCCTCTACTGGTTGTTAATTCATAATACAGGATGGATACATGAGGGGATGTGATAGCCATTCTGCAGTGCATTATGGGTGTGTTGACTGCAAAAACTTGGGCCCCCAAACGTTGTATAACTTGAACCACTGCGTTAAAGGGGCCTGGAAATGGGATTGCAATATTGCTTTTTCAGTTGTTTACAATTCTCATGTACATGCCCCCGTGTGCCTAGTGCCTCGAGATAAAATATGACTTCCCCTCTCTCTCTATACTGGGTCAAGATACCACCAAGGTAGGGAGCATGCCCCAGGATACAGATAGAAGAACTGACTAAAAGATACATGGATATGCCTTCCATTTGTCTGTGCATCAGACCAACAACACCCTATATGCTGTGGGATCTTCAAACTGATCACGATTGATCAAAGCAGAGATCTGTGGACAGAAAGAGGCGCCAAGTTAATGTGAGGAACATGAGAAATCCTGTACGTTAACTGTGCCTTAGGCCCAATGCCGGGATGGGAATATTACCATTATGGTTACGGATAGAAACGTTGGGAAATTCCTAGGAGACCCACGAGCTCTACATTTAAGTGAGATCAAACCCTACCAGTCTGTGTCACTCTGTTACTAAACGGAAGCAATGACAATGCCAGGTTTAGACGCTGTGTGACATTATTATTAAACTGAAATGGTCAAGTGCCAAAGTTTTGCAGATCTTTAGAAACAGATAAACTATCCGCCCATACGGCGTCTATCCACGTACAGTGTTATTCTATGGTAAAGGAAGGTCGGTACGTGTGTTCTGTTATGTGTAGTTGTTGTTGTTGTGAATCCTTTTGCTGAGATGGTACCTGGACCCCCGGAACAAAACAAAACAAAAAACTTTAAAAAGAAACGGGGAAGCGTAAGGCTTGGATATACACAATGTCCATATTGGATGGCCGTTTCAAACGATCAACGCCCCGAGGAAGAAAAATCATGGCGAGGTCTGGTCTGCGTTGAAAGGAGTTGAGAGCCATTGTCTCTGTTTAACTATGCCAGGACATGTGGGAATCTATGGGGCCATTTAAAGGCCTTTGTTTATTGGCCGATTGCTGGGGTGTTTTTGCGCCAGTGCCTTGTATGAAATTAAATTCTTTAAACGCCGAGTCTCTGTGAAGGCTATAAAAAAAAAAGCAATGAAAACATTGGTAATTGTACGTCCAGTGACGGTCCCACTGATACGATTAAAGGGCAAGTACTCACACCCCCAGTCCAATTTCATATGTAGCTACCAAGAAGGAGGAAGATCTGTGGTTTTGGGGGTGTCCTTCTAGATAGAAAATGGGGGGGCGTGCCCTTTAAAGAACTATTGTCTTCGCGCCACAGTGCACAGTTTTTTTGTATTCACAAAAGTCGCGTCGGTACCAAAGAGCAGAAGAAGAAATTCAATAAAAGTTTTATCGTTAAAAACGGTTGCTAATTTGCCCCAAACCATCGATTTATTTAACTTTGAAAGCTAACATCTGATTGGTGGGACAAAATTAGCACATTTTAACGATAAGAACCTTTTATGAATAACCATGTTTATTTTGGTATTAAACCGTGTATTCTGAGTGGCTTTGGGTTGCGTTTTCTGGCATTAAGAAGCGAAAAGTACATTTTCAAACGATATGAAACATTTTTAGGGAAATTTAAAATACTTAACATTAGTGTTTGTTTCCTGGAAATACGTAGGGGAATCATTACCATATAGTCAGGGTTATTTCAATAAAGTTCCTATCGTTTAAAATTGTGCTTTTTTGCCCAACCAATCAGAATGTTAGCTTTCAAGCTGTAATAAGTTCTGGGATTGGTTGGAGCACAAATAGCCATTTTAAACAATAAGAACTTTTATTGATCTCCCTGATGTAAAGGGATGAGGGGGAAACCTCATGTTTTTAGTTCTTACTCAAAATAGGAAAAACTACAGGGAGATTCAAATTAAAAGTTCTCTCATTTAAAATGGTGCGTAATTTTTTGCTCCAAACCAATCAGGAACTTATTTAACATTTGAAAGCAACATCTGATGGTTGGGCAAAAATTAGCACCGTTTTAAATAAGAAACTTTATTGAATA
Organism: Hymenochirus boettgeri; assembly: GCA_019447015.1. Taxonomy (NCBI): domain Eukaryota; kingdom Metazoa; phylum Chordata; class Amphibia; order Anura; family Pipidae; genus Hymenochirus; species Hymenochirus boettgeri. The sequence continues at coordinate 189,725 of JAACNH010000148.1, read as the reverse complement.
ACACTGCTAGTATTTTTATCGCCTGGTCCCTCTACCTCCTGTCATCGTTAACACGGTGTGATAAGTACAGGCGTTCAGCTCAGCAAGAGAAAGAACATTTAGTCAGTGGCCAGGTAGACTGAGAGGACATACATATAAAAACTGATGCATATAACCACGGCGCATTTGAAGGACACCGGTTTGAGGAAAATAGGTTTCTTTTTGACAGGGATTCACCTCTCCTGCAAACCTAGCAATCTTATGCAAAACTCTCCGCAAATAATCATTTTGTAGGAATGCAACAGGTCACAATATGTTGAATTACCCTAGGTCTTAGAATATTAATCAGAGTGTGGGTAAGAGAAGCAGTATCAGGCTTGGAGACAGTTTATAGGTTGGCTATTGTGACAGCTACGGGTTGCCAGCGTTAAGGCGCATTGGTATTTTTAGGAAGAGGAAAATTGATGGCCCTGATGGATAAATGGCTTAAGTGGTCATAGACCAAAACGTTACGTCTCTGTTATCGTCCCCTCGTTAGTCCAGAATCAATATCTGGATCACATGGTTACAGAGATCAGTGTGCCAAAAGTCTAAAAATGGCTTCCCCCATGTCATAAAACCTACCACGATATATGCAATGCTGTCTAAATTACTCCCACATAAAAAATTAGTGAATGTTTCAACAGCGGATCATATCAATGACTTTCATTTCAAATAAACTTCCCTTTAAATCACTTTAAGGCGCAGGAACAGTTTATAGGACAATATGAATTTCACTAGCCGTCTGTAATAATGGTAATTACATGCCCAGAACACTTCTAGTCTTCCCAATGCCCCCTTTCAGTAACGAAGGGAAGAGGTGGAGTGTTCATCGCCACTACTAAAAGCTTCCATCGCAAAAATCTAATCTGAAGCTAATTTTTAAATGTTACTTTTCGGTGTTACAAATGCAGTAACAAGCGTTAAACTCGCTCGGAGCATTGCAAACAGAGCACGGTCTCTGGCATTTTTCACCGACGCTTGGCACACTACAGCAGCTACAGCAACAAGAGATGGTAAAGAGAATTGCTCGGATGCTTCTCCGCAATACCTGCTTAACATTTCTCGTCCAGGTGTGGGGAAAAACATCAATCAGGACACCCTTCCCTCTCCACTGAGCCTTACAAAGTGTCCCAAGAGTGAACATTCCTGGTTCTGTTGGAACAGTTTCGTCTGTCCAAAGCTAAAAGATAAACCACAGTGTAAAGGACAGTTTTACACATTTTATGTCATGTGCATTACTATTAGTGTGATGCCGGTGGTCGGGATTGTCAAATGTGTGACAGTTATAATTTGGGATTCCAACACCGGCAATTATACTCAAATATGGATTTACATAAACTACCAGTTTTCTGTCGACCTGATACCTTCGTCCAAAAGAGAATAAAGTACAGCTCCCTCCCATCTAAAAAACTAAACTGCAGCATGTCCGAGCTCATGGGAGCTCGGTTAAGAATTAATCAAAAAGGACACGTTATTTGAAACCATATGTGGGTCAGGTACAATTTCACTTTATTTCCTTGTATCCTGCTGAACATGGTGGGGAATTTGCCTACAGTAAATAATATATAAACCATCGGCTGTTCCCCCTAAACCAGGAAGCACTCAACTTTTAAAACTAATCGGCATTCAGGAGTTGGCAGGAGATCTCTTTTGATTCCCAACACCTGCTCTATTATTTCTTTTGCATAGAAAGAGCCGAGAGTTTAAAAACTGTACCAAAGCAGATTTACACAGGAAGGGCACAAGGGGGCGCAAGTATGTCCATGGGAAAAACTTGAGCATGTGTGCCACCAATGCCATATCTACTGCTTAAAGGGCATGTCCACCCCCAAAACTCTAATCCCCCCAAACTTTATGGCCCCCACCATGTAGTGTAGTTTAATCTACCTCACATCAGCTCCATAGGGTCTCCTTGTAAACCCCCCCCAAAGGTCTCAAAACTAACCACCAGGAGGATAGCGCTTGACCTTGCTATATAAGCCTCCTCGGTAAGATATTTGCATGCGTCACTGGCAGACTTCCCCCCTCCCTCCCCCTCCCTCGTCCTCACGTTCACTATCCCTACCCCTAGCGTTAAACCCCCTTTAATATGCTGCTCCCCCATGTCCCCCAGCTCCAAACTGACATGTTTTTTTTTTCAAAAAAGCTCCCCAAACTCTACTGACCTCTCCGCTTTCCTCCGCGACTGAATGACCGCAGCCCCGTCCGGATTGGCTGCCGATCAACCAATACACAGACGCGACTGCACGGTTCGAGGCACCTCTGCTGCATTATCGAGCAGAGGGCGGCAGTGCGGCGGAGGATCGAGGGGATTGCGGGTAAGTGGTTTGGGGAGCTTTTGAAATAGAAGAAAGAAGAAACTATGTGTTGTGGGCTGGGGGCATGGGGGCGCAGATATTAAAAAACTAGTTTAGGGGTGGAAATACCCCTTTAAAGGAAAACTACTGTATGGAGTGAGCAGTTTTTTAACAAAGAGTTGAAACATGACACGTTACCGGGGCAGGGGTGGTAGGAGTGGTACTTTCTACCTCCAAACATCATTTTTATGAGGAAGCAGTGGAAAAGGAAAGAAAACTGCTTCGGCCATGCTTCCGGGTGCTCAGCAGTATGCTTTAATACAGGAAAGGCCCAGGACACAACATGGCAGATGCAAACTTTGATGTGCTGTAGCTCTCAACAAAACAAAATGCACAGTACCTTTCATTTCTGAAACGTTCCAATTTACAGTATAGTTGTCCTTAAATAAAATGTCACTACTCTAACCAGGGAAACTTTGGTGAGAGAGCAGTGGTCCAAGGTCATCCCATGAGGTCACAAACTGGACTACAGTCAAATGTCATTCAAGAGTTATTTTTGAGACAGGAGCAATAAATAAATAAATAATGAATTCCCCGAAGTTCTTATTTCCTTTTAAGAAACTTAAGGGACCCTATAAAAAATGACTTAGCCTATCAATCTATAATTGAATACATGAAGTAGCAATTACTCTGATTTGCGTGTGTTGATGCATTGCCTTCAATCCAGCACACATTGTTGAGGAGCAGGATCCCCCTCCTTCTTTTAAGGGGGAGGGTGGGGCGAGGGGATACCGAAGAATTCGTTTTTGAGAGGAAGGAACTGATTGACAGCTGAAATATAAGAAGTTTCTAGATTGGAATCTAACGAAATAGGGGCCAGCAGAAGATGACAAGAACAATGAACAGCATGGTGGTTGGGAAGAATTATAGTTCCAGGTATGTCAATTTTAAAAATCACCATTGTTCGGTATAGATGCCCCTTAAGACTGCTTTCTTTATGTTTTTAAAAAGCAGATTTGTCTATGGGATTTTAAAGGGACGGATTTCCGCAAGGAGGTCGGAATGTATTTTAAGCTCCTAAAACCCTGCCTTCGCTGAATGAAACCCCTAATCAATCAGGTGTGAATGATCCAGACGTGAGGCTCCCGACGTCCCTTTCAACCTTGTGGTAAAAGAATGGTACGGGGATTCCATTTTTAGGAATTCTCGGTTTCATTCCCTTGCCTGAACAGCCAACGTGAAAAACTGGGGCAAACGATTTAGGGAATCCAATTCGATGAGCGCCCTAGTCGCCCCGGAGGATTAATTGAAATACTTATAACCGGGGCACAAACATCATTGCCACCAGAACGGGACAATCGTCATTCCAGGGATCCATTTAGGAGTCCGCAGGGGCGGGCCGGCAATTAAGGTCTACAAGGGCAGCTTTAGTCACTGCTGTGTTCTGTCAAGACGGAGGAATGTTGGAGAAAGAATGTTAATCATCTCTTGTTCCCCATTCCAATGTTGATGAGTCAAATAAAAGAAACAGCAGAACGCCAGTCTTGTGTCTATCTAAGGGGCAGGCACCCATGTTGTGGGGTCCACTTCCCCTAGAAATTAATTATTTATTAATGAGAAATTAAACCATTTGGCGAGTTGTGGGCGAACATCGAATCTACGAGTAAAGTGTCCATTAAAACCTATACGCGAGCATCGAATCCACAAGTAAAATGTCCATGGTATCTAGGCGCGAACATCGAATCTACGAGTAAAGTGTCCATTAAAACCTATACGCGAACATCGAATCCGCGAGTAAAATGTCCATGGTATCTAGGCGCGAGCATCGAATCTACGAGTAAAGTGTCCATTAAAACCTATACGCGAGCATCGAATCCGCGAGTAAAATGTCCATGGTATCTAGGCATGAACATCGAATCTACGAGTAAAGTGTCCATTAAAACCTATACGCGAGCATCGAATCCGCAAGTAAAATGTCCATGGTATCTAGGCGCGAACATCGAATCTACGAGTAAAGTGTCCATTAAAACCTATACGCGAGCATCGAATCCACGAGTAAAATGTCCATGGTATCTAGGCACGAACATCGAATCTACGAGTAAAGTGTCCATTAAAACCTATACGCGAACATCGAATCCACAAGTAAAATGTCCATGTTACCTCGAACGTTCGAACACGAGAGTGCGAAAGTAGCGCGCGTGAGAGTACAATAGATTTTACGAATGTCCTGGATATCGGAACGTGTTCCCCAGACCATTTCCCAGGTCCCACAGCCATTTACATTAAGTTACCATTAATATTTTAGTTGTATTTGACTCGAACTTTTCGAACTATTTGCCTCCCATAGACTTTAATGGGTCCGTTTTCGAACTTTCGAACGTTCGAACTTTCAATAGTTCGACCATCTCTAGTAATGATGAGGAAATTGTTTTGGGTTTTTTACTATTGTTACCCTGTATGGCTGCTACATGAATGGAAGTGTAGGGCAGTAGGTGTGTATACCTGTGTCAGGTTGGGGGGGAGTAAAGTGTCCATTAAAACCTATACGCGAGCATCGAATCCGCAAGTAAAATGTACATGGTATCTAGGCATGAACATCGAATCTACAAGTAAAGTGTCCATTAAACCTATACGCGAGCATCGAATCCACAAGTAAAATGTACATGGTATCTAGGCGCGAACATCGAATCTACAAGTAAAGTGTCCATTAAAACCTATACGTGAGCATCGAATCCGCAAGTAAAATGTCCATGGTATCTAGGCATGAACATCGAATCTACAAGTAAAGTGTCCATTCGAGCATCGAATCCGCGAGTAAAATGTCCATGGTATCTAGGCGCGAACATCGAATCTACGAGTAAAGTGTCCATTAAAACCTATACGCGAGCATCGAATCCGCAAGTAAAATGTCCATGGTATCTAGGCGCGAACATCGAATCTACGAGTAAAGTGTCCATTAAAACCTATACGCGAGCATCGAATCCGCAAGTAAAATGTCCATGGTATCTAGGCGCGAACATCGAATCTACGAATAAAGTGTCCATTAAAGCCTATACGCGAGCATCGAATCCGCAAGTAAAATGTCCATGGTATCTAGGCGCGAGCATCGAATCTACGAGTAAAGTGTCCATGGTATCTAGGCGCGAATCTACGAGTAAAGTGTCCATTAAAACCTATACGCGAGCTTCGAATCAGCGAGTAAAATGTCCATGGTATCTAGGCGCGAACATCGAATCTACGAGTAAAGTGCCGATTAAAACCTATACGCGAGCATCGAATCAGCGAGTAAAATGTCCATGGTATCTAGGCGCTAACATCGAATCTACGAGTAAAGTGTCCATTAAAACCTATACGCGAGCATCGAATCCGCTAGTAAAATGTCTATTATACCTATACGCGAACATCGTTCAATGAAATACAATTAAGAAATATCAATGGTAACTTAATGTAAATGCCTGTGGGACCTGGAAATGGGTCTGGGTGAACACGTTCCAATATCCAGGACATCTCGAAAAATCCTATTTTACAATCTCATTCGGCGTATTTCGACGTTCGCGCCTAGATACCATTACATTTTACTCTCGATTCGATGTTCGCGTTATAGGCTTTAATGGACACTTTTACATCCGCGGATTCGATGTCGCGCATAGGCTTAATGGCACTTTGCTGCGCGATTCGATGTGTTCGCGCAATAGTCTTTAATGGACACTTCCTCCGTGATTCGAGTTCGCTGCCTAAGTACCCAATGTACATTTTTTACTTGCAGTTTGCGAGGTCGCGTATAGTTTTTAGGACCTTTTTACTCGTAGATTCGATGTTAGGGCCCAGAATACCATGGACTTTTCTAAACTCTCAAGGATTCGATGCTCGTGCATAGGTTTCATGGACAACTTTACTCGTAGATTCGATGTTCGCGCCTAGGAAAATACGCATGGGACTTTTACTCGCGGATTCGATGCTCGTGTGATAGGCTTTAATGCGACACTTCTCGTTAGATTCGATGGTTCGACCCTAGATATCATGACATATACTCGCGAGATTCGATGCTCGCGTATATGCCTTTAATGGACACTTACTCGTAGATCGATGTTCGCGGCCTCGAACCATGTGACCATTTTACTCGCGGTTCGATGCTCGGCGTATAGGTTTTAAATGGACACTTTACTACGTAGAGTCGAGTTCCGGCACTAGATACCATGGACTTTTACTCGCGGATTCGTATTGCTCGCGTAAGGTTTTAATGGACACACTTCGCTAGATTCGATGTTCGCGCCTAGATAACCAGGAGACATTTTACTCGCGGATTCAGATGCTCGCGATAGGCTTTAATGGAGCACTTGACTTTGATTCGATTTCGCACGTAGAACCATGACATTTTTACTCGACGATTTGATGCCTCGCGATATAGGCTGTATATGGACAACTTACGTTGTAGATTCGATGTTCGCACCTAGGTACCATGTACATGTTTACTCGCAGGATTGCGAGCTCGCGTAAGGTTTTAAATGACACCTTTACTTGAGATGTCGATGTTCGCACCTAGGTACCATGGTACATTTTACTCGCGGATAGATGGTCGCGTATAGGTTTTAATGGACACTTTACTTGTAGATTCGAGTGTTCGCGCCTAGTTTACCATGGAACATTTTACTCGAACGCGATTCGATGCTCGCGGTATAGGTTTTTAATGGACACTTTACTCGTAGATTCGATGTTCGCCGAGACCATGATACCAGGCATTTACTCGTGATTCGATGCTCGCTATAGTTTTAAATGGACACTTTACTCGTAGCATTCGATGTTCGCGCCTAGATATCCATGTACATTTTATTTACTCGTGATTCGATGCTCACGTATAGGTTTTATGGACACTTTTACGCGATAGATTCAATGTTCGGGCTGCCTAGATACCCTGGACATTTTACTTGCCGGATTCGATGCTCGCGTATAGTGTTTTAAGGACACTTTCTCGTAGATTCGATGTCTCGGCCGCCTAGATACCTGGACATTTTACCTGCGGATTCGATTCTCGCGTATAGTTTTAATGGACACATTTACTCGTTAGATTCCGATGTTTCGCGGCCTAGATAATGTGACCATTTTACCGCGGATTTCTGCTCACGTATAGGTTTTATAATGACACTTTACTTGTAGATTCGATGTCGAGCGACTAGAAACCATGGACATTTTACTACTCGCGGATTCGATCTCGACGATAGGCTCTTTAATGGGGCACTTTACTTGTAGATTTGATTCGCTGCCTAGATACCATGGATTTTACCGTGGGATTCGATTGCTAGCGTATAGGTTTAATGACACTTTACTCCGTAGAGGCTCACCCGATGTTCGCGCCTAGATACCATGGACATTTTACTCGTGATGATTCATTTCTCGTTAGAGGTTTTAATGGACACTTTACTCGATAGATCGATAGTTCGCGCCCTAGATCACCATGGACATTTTACCTCGCGGATTCGATGCTCGCGTATATGCTTTAATGGGACACTTTACTGGTAGATTTGATGTTCGCGTTGGAACTCCCATTGACTTTAATGGGTGTTTTCAATCTCTATTCAGTAGAAAACATCCCCTGCAATCTTTTCATGGTTCTGGTAATTAGCAGTTTGTCCACAAGATGGAGCCAAAGCTTTACCTACTATTTTCACTCTGTGCCTTGTATGTGTGCATTTTATTTCTTATAATATGTCATATTATTTAATCCATTCACATCAGACCCCGGATCCTTATCCAGAAGAAACCCACCCAAGCACAGGGAGAACAGATAATCTAGAAGATTTAAATCCACATACCGCACACCTTTGTACACACAAAATACAACAAGAATCCCAGACGCCCTCCTGGTGAAATAATAGATTTAATCTCTCACGTCTCTGGGGTTCCTGGAAAATCACAATAAATCTTTTACTTTACGAGAAGGAGGGTGTCTGGGATTCTCGTTGTTTGAAATGATGTTTCCAAGGGAGGATCCAAACCCAGGACCTTACGGTGCTAAACACAGTGCCACCCCCCATAGGGTGACTGTGTGTGACCTTTCCTGAACTGGTTTAGTTCTATCAGTGGATTAGGTACCGATGGTTTCTAAATGGAATAAACATTGCACAAGGAAGGTTAGGATCAGGATTAGGGTTAGAGTTAGGATCAGGATCAGGGTTAGAGTTAGGATCAGGATCAGGGTTAGAGTTAGGATCAGGATCAGGGTTAGAGTTAGGATCAGGATCAGGGTTAGAGTTAGGATCAGGATTAAATATCTCATTATAATATACCGCTCATTATCACTATTTAATGATCTGTGTTTAGGGATCATTATTAAGCATCTTCTAGTGTTATTTAGGGGAATTTATAAACCAGGGAGGTCATTAAATATCTTATTATAATATACCGCTCATTATCACTATTTAATAATCTGTGTTTAGGGATCATTATTAAGGATCTTCTAGTGTTATTTAGGGGTATTTATAAACCAGGAGGGTCATTAAATATCTCATAATATACCGCTCATTATCACTATTTAATAATCTGTGTTTAGGGATCATTATTAAGGATCTTCTAGTGTTTCATGATCTTGTTAGGGAACATATTAAGGATCTTCTAGTGATATTTAGGGGTTTTATAAACCGTGGAGGTCATTAAATATCTCATTATAATATACCGCTCATTATCACTATTTAATGATCTGTTGGTTTAGGAACATTATTAAAAGGATCTTCTAGTGTTATTTAGGGGTATTTAACACCAGGGGTCTTAAATCTCATTATAAATACCGCTCATTTCACTATTAATATCTGTGTTTAGGGACATTATTAGGATCTTCTAGTGATATTTAGGGGAATTTATAAACCAGGGGGTCATTAAATATCTCATTATAATATACCGCTCATTATCACTATTTAATGATCTGTGTTTAGGGAACATTATTAAGCTCTTCTAGTGTTATTTAGGGGGATTTATAAACCAGGGGTCATTAAATCTCTTATTATAATATACCCGCTCATTATCACTATTTAATAATCTGTGTTTAGGGAACATTATTAAGGATCTTCTAGTGTTATTTAGGGGTATTTATAAACCAGGGAGGTCATTAAATATCTCATTATAACACTACCCTCATTATCACTATTTAATATCTGTGTTTAGGGAACATTATTAAGGATCTTCTAGTGTTTTTTAGGGTATTTATAAACCAGGAGGGTCATTAAATATCTCATTAAATATACCGCTCATTATCACTATTTAATGATCTGTGTTTAGGGACATATTAAGGATCTTCTAGTGTTTATTTAGGGGGTATTTATAAACCAGGGGGTTCATTAAATATCTTCATTAAATATACCGCTCATTATCACTATTTAATGATCTGTGTTTATGGTCATTATTAAGGATTTTCTAGTGTATTTAGGGGTATTTATAAACCAGGAGTTCATTAAATATCTCATTTAATATACCGCTCATTATCACTATTTAATGATCTGTGTTTAGGGATCATTATTAAGGATCTTCTAGTGTTATGTAGGGGTATTTATAAACCGGGGATCATTAAATATCTCATAATATACCACTCATTATCACTATTTAATGATCTGTGTTTAGGGAACATTATTAAGGATCTTCTAGTGTTATTTAGGGGTATTTATAAACCAGGGATCATTAAATATCTCATTATAATATACCGCTCATTATCACTATTTAATAATCTGTGTTTAGGGATCATTATTAAGGATCTTCTAGTGTATTTAGGGGTATTTTATAAACCAGGGGTAATTAAATATCTCATTATAATTACCACTCATATCACTATTTAATGATCTGTTTGGTAGGTAACATTATTAAGGATCTTCATGTATTTTAGGGTATTTATAAACCAGGGGATCATTAAATATCTCATTATAATATACCGCTCATTATCACTATTTAATGATCTGTGTTTAGGGATCATTATTAAAGATCTTCTAGTGTTATTTAGGGGTATTTATAAACCAGGGGGGTCATTAAATATCTCTTTATAATATACCGCTCATTATCACTATTTAATGATCTGTGTTTAGGGAACTATTATTAGGATCTTCTAGTGTTATTTAGGGGTATTATAACCAAGAGGGTTCATTAATATCCATTATATATACCGCTCATTATCACTATTTAATGATCTGTGTTTAGGGAACATTATTAAGATCTTCTAGTGTATTTATGTTGGGTATTTAAACCAGGGGTCATTAAATATCTCATTATAATATACCGCTCATTATCACTATTTAATGATCTGTGTTTAGGGAACATTATTAATATCTTCTAGTGTTATTTAGGGGTATTTATAACCAGGGAGGTCTTAATATCTCATTATAATATACCGCTCTTTATCACATTTTACTGTGTTTAGGGAACATTTAAAGGATCTTCTAGTGTATTTGAGGGTATTTAAAACCCGGGGTCATTAAATATCTCATTATATATACCGCTCATTATCACTATTTAATAATCTGTGTTTAGGGACATTATAAGGATCTTCTAGTGTATTTTAGGGGTATTTATAAACCAGGGGGTCATTAATATCTCATTATAATATAACCGCTCATTATCACTATTTAATGATCTGTGTTTGGGGATCATTATTAGGATCTTCTAGTGTTATTTAGGGTATTTATAAACCAGGGGGTCATTAATTATCTCATTATAATATACCGCTCATTATCACTATTTAATGATCTGTGTTTAGGGAACATTATTAAGGATCTTCTAGTGTTATTTAGGGTATTTATAAACCAGGGGGTCATTAAATATCTCATTATATATACCGCTCATTATCACTATTTATGATCTGTGTTTAGGAACATTATTAAAGGATCTTCTAGTGTTATTTAGGGGGTATTTATAACAGGGGGTCATTAAAATATCTCTTTATAATATACGCTCATTATCACTATTTAATGATCTGTGTTTAGGGAACATTATTAAGGATCTTCAGTGTTTATTTAGGGGTATTTTATAAACCAGGGTCATTAAATATCTCATATAATATACCGCTCATTATCACTATTTAATGATCTGTGTTTAGGAACATTATTAAGGATCTTCTAGTGTTATTTAGGGGTATTTTAAAAACCGGAGGGTGTCTAAATATATATCTCATTATAATATACCGCTCATTATCACTATTTAATGATCTGTGTTTAGGGAACATTATTAAGGATCTTCTAGTGTTATTTAGGGGTATTTATAAACCAGGGGATCATTAAATATCTCATTATAATATACCGCCTCATTATCACTATTTAATGATCTGTGTTTAGGGAACATTATTAAGGATCTTCTAGTGTTATTTAGGGGTATTTATAAACAAGGGTCATTAAATATCTCATTATAATATACCGCTCATTATCACTATTTAATGATCGTGTTTAGGGAACATTATTAAGGATCTTCTAGTGTATTTAGGGGTATTTATAAACCAGGGGGGGTCATTAATATCTCATTATAACCGCTCATTATCACTATTTAATGATCTGTGTTTAGGGAACATTATTAAGGATCTTCTAGTGTATATTTAGGGGTTATTTATAAACCGGAGGGTCATTAAATATCCATAATATACCGCTCATTATCACTTTTAATGATCTGTGTTTAGGGAACATTATTAGGATCTTCTAGTGTATTTAGGGGTATTTATAAAAACCAGGGTCATTAAATATCTCATTATAATATACCACTCATTATCACTATTTAATGATCTGTGTTTAGGGAACATTATTAAGGATCTTCTATGTTAATTTAGGGGTATTTATAAACCAGGGGGTCATTAATATATCTCATTATAATAATCCGCTCATTATCACTATTTAATGATCTGTGTTTAGGAACATTATTATGGATCTTCTAGTGTTTTTGGGGGTATTTATAAACCAGGTGGTCATTAAATATCTCATTATAATATAACCGCTTATTCACTATTTAATGATCTGTGTTTAGGGGAACATTATTAAGGATCTTCTAGTGTATTTAGGGGTATTATAAACCAGTGGTCATAATTATATCAATATAATAACGCTCATTATCACTATTTATGATCTGTGTTTAGGAACATTATTAAGGATCTTCTAGTGTATTTTAGGGGTATGTATTATAAACCAGGGGTCATTAAATATCTATTATAATATACCGCTCATTATCACTATTTAATATCTGTGTTTATAGGACATTATTAGGATCTTCTAGTGTTATTTAGGGGTATTTAAAACCAGGGGTCATTAAATATCTCATTTATATACCGCTCATTATCCACTATTTAATGATCTGTGTTTAGGAACATTATTAAGGATCTTCTAGTGTTATTTAGGGGTATTATAAACCAGGGTGTCATTAAATATCTCATTATAATTACCGCTCATTATCACTATTTAATGATCTGTGTTTAGGGAACATTATTAAGATCTTCGGTTATTTTAGGGGTATTTATAAACCAGTGGGTCATTAAATATCTCATTTAATTACCGACCGCAGGGGGTATTTATAAACCAGGGGGTCATTAAATATCTCATTATAATATACCGCTCATTATCACTATATATATCTATCTAACTGCTATCTATCTATCTATCTAATCTGGCTTGGCTCTGCACTGCTACATACCTGTCCCTGGATTCCCTCCGATAGCTCTCTCTCGCTCCGGCGCGCTTGTGACATCGGCGCGCCGGCATTGCGCATGACGTCACTGTGTGCGACTGCGCCGGCTGCGCGACGTTCCCAGAGGGAAATCCGGAAGTTCGGGGCACTTGCAAGGGGCAGAGGCGGCGAAAACATTCGGGGCACTTTGCCAAACATCCGGGGCACGTGCCCCGAATGTTTTAACGTAGATACGCCACTGCTAGGGAGTGTGTCTGTCCCAAACAATCTTACAGATTCTGTCATCTGTTTAAAATTGGTAGAATTTGTACATTGCTTTAGATTGTAGTTTGGAATGAGTTTGTTTATGACATCACAATGACCTAAAGTAGAGTTGATCCAGGGATATTTCCGATTGCCACTTGGAATTAATTTTTTCCCCTTCATAAATTTGGTGGGGTTTTTTGCCTTCCTCTGGATCAACAGTTAGCCAGGAAATGTGGGTATTGCTGATTAGGTTGTACTAAATTTTTATTCAGATACTATATTATACCATACTATACCATACCATACTATACCATACCATACTATAATATATTATATATATACTATATATATATATATATATATATAATATACACTACATTATACTATACCATTCTATGTTTGAAGGGAGAGTTTAACCCCATAAGGGGATACGCTAGTTATTAAGGAAAAATAATCAACATTAAAATAAATGTGGTCTCAGCATATGTGGCTAGGTATATATACCCCTATTGTGGTACACTGTGTGTATCCAAGGAAATAATACAGTCCCCTTAATCTAGTTTCTTTGATATTCTAAAGGGCTAAATTCTTTGCTAAAATATAGTTTCAAACGTTATTTCCTAAAATTCTAGCATGTAAAATGTCCTTATCATATACCGGCTGTACTGATTTTTTTTTGTTTCATTTGTTTAAAATAAAAAAAATAATAAAAGAATGTTAAAAAAAAAAATTATAAGATATAATAAACGTTTTGTCACAATGACTTTTTGCTTCTTCCTAAAATAAAAGAAGCAATAATAAAAATTTGTTCCTAGAGATAGCTTGCCACAGTGACATTTTGGCGAATTACTCACCTTACTACCCTGATTGCTATCTTCCCCCTTTTACCATCTCTTACTATTTTTTTCTTGACTCTTGAAGAGGTGTTAGAACCTAATGAGGTTGTTTGATGGAGGGGCTGCCTGATCTAGCATGACAGGTCATATGGATGTATAAAGGTCACCACCTCCAATCCACTGGACAATCCACATCTTACAATGTGACCACTAGTTTGTTATAGAGAGAGAAAGACCACAAACATAAAAATACTTTCAACCCCAAACAGACACAAATGATGCAAATCAATGTTTCTCTATCCCTCTTTTTTTCCTGTAAATTGTTAAAGAGACATTAAAATGCCCAGCTTACAGAATCCAGAAACAATAGAACCTATCTAATCTATCTATCTCTATCTATGGCTTTTATTTTTTCATGACAAGTAAAACAATGGCCATTCCAAGTCTGATAGATGATTGGTTTTCATAATAATCTGGCCCCTGAGAGCTTTGTTTAAAAAAAAAAAATTATATATATATATATATATATATATATTTTTTTTTTTAATAATATATATACAATATATATATTAAAAGAAATAAGCCTATGCACCTATGCATGAAATACCACTTCACTTTACAACAGAAAACCATTCTGCAACCGTAAATTATGTTAACAAATAAAATATAACTGCCCATTCAGTCTAATGAATATTTATAGGGAAATTAAGGGTAAATAAACTCTAAATATAAATAAGATATAATTTCCTCCTTCTTAAAGGAGCAGAAAATGGCATTTGTGATGAATAATTTTGCCTTTAATGTCTCTCGCAGGCTCAGAAATTTTGCATCTGAAACCACACATCCCTAATGAAAAAATACTGGGCAATGTTTCCTTAAATATTTACAATTCTATGCATTTCCCTGCTGCACAATTTATATATATTTTATGATCCATCGTATTTTGTGTTGAAAATAAATACAATACAATACAAAGTGTTTTTTTGCTTCAGTAGACTGAAGAAATCTTTTTTGTTCTCCTTTAAGCTTTTATATTCTTCCTGTGAAAAAAATAATAACAAATTGCTTAAAGGAGCACTAAAATCTAAAAAAACAGTTACCCTTTCTAATAGCCCAGAAACTACATATTAAAATGATTTATCAGTTGCTAATTTGAGTTCTTCCTAACCCAAGATATAACTGTTAAAAATGTGTACAATCTTTCACTACTGCATTTCTGCTGTTACTTTCATTTTAATATCAACCTCTGCCTGACCTTAGCACAGGGATGATACAATGTAGCTAATTGGCTCCTTGTTTTTCTTTCTGCACACTGAGCACATCGGCACAGATATTCTTATTCAAAAAAGCTTGGCCAGCTTCCATATCTATAAAGAGCAACCTAGAGAACAGGGACTATAGATAAGACAGTTTAAACACTGAAGATGGATCTGTGCAATGTAAAGCCAATCTTCTTATTGGATATTAAGTATCAAGGCTTAAACTAGCCAATAGCCATACACGGGCAGACATTCTTCTAATCGGGTTTCCAATCGAGGGTAATGATTGGAAATCTGATTGGAAGAACCCCTCAAAAGCTTCGATCTTTCTACAAATAAAAACCTGCGGAGTGATTGGGACAGAAGATGGGGTTGTCAGAAAATTTTCTGCCTTGCCTGATCTTCGTTTTTCTGCTAAACCACTCGACCACTCACATCGGTCAATCAGAAAAATGGAAAACGGGTTTCGAGATTTCGATCGATCCAATTTTTATCTAAAGCTAGCTTTAGATTTCCTATGATTTTAGCTTTACAATACTGGTCATTACATTAATTACTTATTATTTACATTTTAATGTACCTTCCCATTGTAACATTGTAACATGTAAGGCTGGGTACACACTATAGAATTTTTCCGGCCAACTGATCGATATTACTGTGTATTGGTTGGTTGACCAGAAATATTGTATGGTGTAGGTGGGGACATTCATAATCGATCATGGTTTGTTGGGACAGCACAATCCTTTGCGGCTGTACAGTCAACCATCTTTAATGACTAAACAATGGAATTTTAATTGTTCTACAATAGCCTTGATTTCTAAAAAGTTTCCCAGACACAAATCAAATGCTAAAACTCTAAATAACTCCTTTTGGGTTTGCCTATAACTTCGTCTTCAGTGAATAAAAATACAGGGCCAATAGCTGTCAATAGAATCGTATCATCTGGGGATTAGAGATGGACTAGAACTCGAACTTGAACCCGAGTTCAAGCCGAACTATTTGAATTCGAACAAATTCGGACTTCTCGAACTATCCCGGATTTTCAATATTTTCGGACTTTCGATAAATATCGAATGTTCGACCATTTGAATGTGCGAGTAAAATGCCTATTATACCTATATGCGAGCATCAAATCCGCGAGTAAAGGGTCCATGGTATCTAGGCGCGAACATCTAATCCAGGAGTAAAGTGTCCATTAAAACCTATACGCGAGCATCGAATCTGCAAGTAAAATGTACATGGTACCTAGGCGCGAACATCGAATCCGCGAGTAAAGTGTCCATTAAAACCTATACGCAAGCATCGATTCCGCGAGTAAAATGTACATGGTATCTAGGCGCGAACGCGAATCTACGAGTAAAGTGTCCATTAAAGCCTATACGCGAGCATTGAATCCGTGAGTAAAATGTACATGGTATCTAGGCGCGAACATCGAATCTACGAGTAAAGTGTCCATTAAAACCTATACGCGAGCATCGATTCCGCAAGTAAAATGTACATGGTATCTAGGCGCGAACATCGAATCTACGAGTAAAGTGTCCATTAAAACCTATATGCGAGCACCGAATCTGCGAGTAAAATGTCCATGGTATCTAGGTGCGAACATCGAATCTACGAGTAAAGTGTCCATTAAAGCCTATACACGAGCATCGAATCCGCGAGTAAAATGTATATGGTACCTAGGTGCGAACATCGATTCTACGAGTAAAGTGATTCTCCTGGTTACGCCGCTGGGAATCTCCACTGGATTGACAGTTCGTTCAACAATCAAACAACAAAAACCTGTTAAATGTCAGTACATCGGAGACTAGGAAATGGGAAACTGAAGATCGAAATAAAGGAGTCAAGGAGTTGGCAGAGATTTTAATGAATGGGCCCTAAATTGATTCCCGGCCCCAACACTGATTCCAACACTTGTCCCAGTTTGGTCCCTATCACTATCCCCCAGTGATTAGATAATAACACTGAGTGGTCAATGGACACACTGTAAATAAAATCCACCCATTAGGACTCAATTATAGGGAGAAAGGGAAAGTTTAACATATAAACTTCATATTTTTGCTAAAAATGCTGCTTCTGGAGGGAATATGTGTGTCTGAGCTGCAGGTTTTAAACCCATAATCTTATTATATATGTATATGTCTGTAGGGATGACCATGGAAGCAGAAAGGTGGGGTTGGTGTTGGAGTGTATCAGTAGGCATGTGTACCTGTTTGGTGTTAGGGTATGTTATTGTGTTAATGACTGTATGGCTGCTGGGTTGCATCAATCGGTGTGTGTATCGTGTGGTGCTCAGGGGTATGTTATTCATTCTAGACCAAAAACTAACTTTTTTGATGTTTTACGTTTGGCTACCAAGGAAATGCAAAGCTAGGTTGGGATGTGAATGTGTATCAGTAGGTGTGTGCACCTGTGTCTGTGTGTGTTAGGAGGTATGTATTTTGCATTTTAGACCATTTTTTGATGGTTTTATGTATGGTTGCCATGGAAACAGAAGGGTAGGTTTGTGTTTGTGGGGTTGTCATTGGGTGGTGTAGATTATAACACATTATAGTAGACATTATAACAACATTAGTAGACATTATATTGACATAGTAGACAGTATTATGAATGATAAACATTATATGATATAGTAGATATTATACAACAATTAGATATTTATTTGACATAGCAGACATTATAATGACAAGTAGACATTATAATGACCTAGTAGACATTCTAACAAATAGTAGATATTATATTGACATAGCAAACATTATAATGACATAGTAGACCTTATAACGACATAGTAGACATTCTAACAACATTATATTGACATGGTAGTGGTTATAATGACATAGTAGACATTATATCATTACTGTGACATTGTAACAATATTAGTAGACATTATAATGACATTTGTAGACTTATATCGATATAGTAGACATTTTAAGACCTAGTAGACATTATAACAACATAGTAGGTATTATAAATGACATAGTAGACATTATAACGACATAAGACATTATAACAACACAGTAGACATTATAACTAAGATGGACTATATAATAGTCATTATAGTCTATATAGAGTCATTATAGTCCTTATATAGAGTCATTAGAGTCCTTATATAAGTCATTATAGTCCTTATATATACAGTCATTATAAGTCCATATATAGAGTCATTTATAGTCCATATACTAAGTCATTATAGTCCATATATAGATCAATTATAGTCACATATATAGAGTCATTATAGTCCTTATAATAGAGTCCATATAGTCTTATATAGAGTCATTATAGTCCTTATATAGTCATTATAGTCCTTATATAGAGTCATTATAGTCCTTATATAGAGTCATTATAGTCCTTATATAGAGTCAATATAGCCCTTATAATGACTAGCATGATCCAGTCTGGGTAACATCCAGGGTCTAATACATCTGATCAAGTTGGAAGCAATTCCTCTTGTTTAGCCACAGAACCAGCCAATCTATAATACTTGCTGTTCCCTGATCCTTCATATTGAGTAGTGCCCCCTGGAGGTTAGTTTGGAGAATTATGAATGTAACTGTAGTATTTTGTTGAGTAGTGCCCCCTGGAGGTTAGTTTGGAGAATTAATAATGTAACTGTAGTATTTCATGTTGAGTAGTGCCCCCTGGAGGTTAGTTTGGAGAATTAATAATGTAACTGTAGTATTTCATGTTGAGTAGTGCCCCCTGGAGGTTAGTTTGGAGAATTAATAATATAACTGTAGTATTTCATGTTGAGTAGTGCCCCCTGGAGGTTAGATTGGAGTTATAATGTAACTGTAGTATTTCATGTTGAGTAGTGCCCCCTGGGTTAGTTTGTAGAATTAATAATGTAACTGTAGTATTTCATGTTGAGTAGTGCCCCCGGAGGTTAGTTTGGAGAATTAATAATGTAACTGTAGTATTTCATGTTGAGTAGTGCCCCCTGGAGGTAGTTTGGAGAATTATGAATGTAACTGTAGTATTTCATGTTGAGTAGTGCCCCCTGGAGGTTAGTTTGGAGAATTAATAATGTAACTGTAGTATTTCATGTTGAGTAGTGCCCCCTGGAGGTTAGTTTGGAGAATTAATAATGTAACTGTAGTATTTCATGTTGAGTAGTGCCCCCTGCTGGAGGTTATTTTGGAGAATTATGATGTAACTGTAGTATTTCATGTTGAGTAGTGCCCCCTGGAGGTTAGTTTTGGAGAATTATAATGTAACTGTAGTATTTCATGTGTGAGTAGTGCCCCTGGAGGTTAGTTGGAGAATTATGATGTACTGTATTATTTCGTTGAGTAGTGCCCCCTGGAGGTTAGTTTGGAGAATTAATAATGTAACTGTAGTTTTCATGTTGAGTAGTGCCCCCTGGAGGTTAGTTTGGAGAATTAGTAAGTAATTGTATATTCGTAATTTCTTTTTATTCATGTTTCCTGTACCTCAGGGTTCTATTTGCCAAGGTGATGGAGTGTCTTACAGAGCTGCGCAGTATGAATGATATCCACAGCAAGCAACTTCTGGAGATCTGGGACATTCAGCCAGACTCTACCCCACTCATGAGAGAGGTGTTCAGCGTCCTATCAGAGTGATGGACACTTCCTTTTCTGATCACATGGTGTTTGTTATCTGTTGATCTATTGGCGTCCTTGTCTCTCGTCCTGGACATATGGGATCCTCATTCTTGAGGGGGAGAAGTTGTGGAATCGGGATTTCCTTACCTTCCACCCAATACCAATTGACCAGTCATCTGGACACTGGACAATGATAGAAAATAATCCTTGGAATTTCCATTGAACTTCAGACTGGATCCTGTTCTAATGACTCAGGGAGTTACACAATCGGCACTAATGGACTCTTTATACAAGGAATATGGTCAGTTAGACATGGTGGACAATATCTGCTCAGGAAGTCAATCAAACAGCTTGAATTCTCACAATGGGATTCCTCATGCTGGTTGAACTGTATATCAGGGTCCATCATGGGACTTCCCAGGAGGCTGTGCTCAGGGGTGGGGCTTCCTGTGACACGATAACGACAATCATTTAGACCAATCATGACCACTGATATCATGTATGAAGACCCTCCACACCAGAGAGTTCATTGTCAGGCATGTTAATGTGTTTAATACATACCTGTGTATGTTGTGCAAAGTATATTTAATTTGTCATATAAAGTGTCCTATTGTAACGCACAGAAATATAATAGTGTCTCTGTTGGATCCCGTTGGCAGCCATTATGCAGGGTACAGCTCTGGTTTAACATGAGGTTTTAGAGATTTTTAATAAAGAATTGAGGATTTCTCTACGTCATATCTGGTGTTAAACACACGAAGACGGGAACCACAAAGACACGGGATACGCCCAGAGTGAAACTAAGAGCAGGGGCCCTTCTAGACCTTTTAACGCCCAAGACAAACCTTTTAGAGCCGCCCCTATGGTTTCCACCAGCACGCAAAAAAACAGGCACGGCTTGTGCAGGGGGGCTGACTAGACACTGACTGGTAAGCTGGAGGGCTGGCCGTACAGTGGGTGCTAAACCCTCCAGTTCAGAAGAAATTGTTAGGTCAGTCCTCCACATGGATGTTGGTAATATATGTGCCAGAGTGCTGAACAAATAGTGGTACATACAACTTTGCCCACAGCAACTGGTATGATACACATATAAAACTATGAACTCACTGTGCCTGGTGATGGCAGGATCAGGAGACAAGACAGATATTAAAAGTGCCGGATTGGTGGCCTAGTGGCGTCCGCTCAAATCCGAAAGTCCAACAGTTTTTTTAAGGGCAACTGTGGTCTCCAAACAAGGTCAGGTTCCTACCTTTAAAATGAACCATCAACCACCTCTCTACCGCTCTCCACAGCCCAAGATATCAAGAAATCCCTGATCGAAAGTTAGGGGTGGGAGGTTCTGAATCTGCGGTCACAATACTAGTTCCTCCTCTAATCTGCGGTTGCCACATCGCAGTGCATGACTGACAGGTAGGAGGGGGATGGGGAGAACAGCACAGCCCCCGCACTGCTTTTTTTTAATGCCTCCTGCTTGCTGGCCCTTACCAATCAAGAACCCTGTGGCCCGTCCACTGTGCGGGCCCCCATGGCCCCTTACAGAAAACTCTGTTTTTATAGTTTTCTGTAGGGGGCCACTGGAAGCTGCAAGGGAATGGCCCAAAGAGGCTGCAAGAAAAGGGCTAGCAGTGGTGTAGCTACCAGGGGTGCAGGGGATGCGACCGGACAAAGCCCTTGGCCAGAAGGGCCCCATTTTGTGCTAAGGTTCCAAAACTACCATCTGTGTGCCAACTGTTTTAACCATTGTCTGTGTGGCAAGCATTTAACCAGTGCCTGGCTCTGTGCAGTGCCAGTTTCCCAACCAGTTTATCAGGGTCTGCATGCCAAGCATTTACCCAGTGGGGGGCCCATGCCCAAATTTTGCATCAGGGCCCATAAATCTGTAGCTACGCCCATGAGGAGGAAGATCCTAACTCTAAGCCTAATCCTGATCCTAACTCTAACCCTGATCCTAACTCTACCACCTATCCGATCAACCTCTAACTCCTCAATCCTGATCAAACTCTACCCTATCCTAACTCTAACCCTAATCCTGACCCAAACTCTATACCCTAATCCTGATCCAACTCTAATCCTGATCCTAACTCTAACCCTAATCCTGAATCCTAACTCTAAACCCTAATCCTGATCCAAACTCTAACCCGATCCTAACCTAACCTCCCTGATCCAAACTCTTACCCTAATCCCTGATCCAAACTCTAATCCTGATCCTAACTCTAACCCTAATCCTGATCCAAACTCTAATCCTGATCCTAACTCTAATCCTGATCCTAACTCTAAACCCTAATCCTGATCCAAACTCTATCCTGATCCTAACTCTAACCCTAATCCTGATCCCAACCTAACCCTAATCCTCATCCAAACTCTAATCCTGATCCTAACTCTAACCCTAATCCTGATCCAAACTCTAATCCTGATTCCTAACTCTAACCCTAATCCTGATCAAAACTCTAACCCTAATCCTCATCCAAACTCTAATCCTGATCCTAACTCTACCCTAATCCTGATCCAAACTCTAATCCTGATCCTAACTCTAACCCTAATCCTGATCCAAACTCTAACCCTAATCCCTGATCAACTCTAATCCTGATCCAAACTCTAACCCTAATCCATAACTCTACACTATCCTGATCCAACTCTAACCCTAATCGATTCCAACCTACCTAACCCTAATCCTGATCCTAACTCTAATCCTGATCCTAACTCTAACCCTAATCCTGACTCTAACTCTACCCTAATCCTGATCCAAACTCTAATCCTGATCCTAACTCTAATCCTGATCCTAACTCTAACCCTAATCCTGATCCAAACTCTAATCCTGATCCTAACTCTAACCCTAATCCTGATCCAAACTCTACCCTAATCCTGATCCTAACTCTAACCCTAATCCTGATCCAAACTCTAATCCTGATCCTAAACTCTAACCCTAATCCTGATCAAAACTCTAACCCTAATCCTCATCCAAACTCTAATCCTGATCCTAAACTCTAACCCTAATCCTGATCCAAACTCCTAATCCTGATCCTAACTCTAACCCTAATCCTGATCCTAACTCTAACCCTAATCCTGATCCAAACTCTAATCCTGATCCTAACTCTAACCCTAATCCTGATCAAAACTCTAACCCTAATCCTCATCCAAACTCTAATCCTGATCCTAACTCTAACCCTAATCCTGATCCAAACTCTATCCTGATCCTAACTCTAACCCTAATCCTGATCCTAACTCTAACCCTAATCCTATCCAAACTCTAATCCTGATCCTAACTCTAACCCTAATCCTGATCCAAACTCTAACCCTATCCTCATCCAAACTCTAATCCTGATCCTAACCCTAATCCTGATCTTACTAACCCTAATCCTGATCCAACTCTAATCCTGATCCAAACTCTAACCCTAATCCGGATCCTAACCCTAACCCTAATCCTGATCCTAACTCAACCCTAATCCTGATCCAAACTCTAACCCTAATCCTCATCCAAAACTCTAATCCTGATCCTAACCCTAATCCAAACTCTAACCCTAATCCTCATCCAAACTCTAATCCTGATCCTAACTCTAACCCTAATCCTGATCCAAACTCTAACCCTAATCCTGATCCTAACTCTAACCCTAATCCTGATCCAAACTCTAATCCTGATCCTACCCTAATCCTGATCCTAACTAACACTAATCCTGAATCCAAACTCTAACCCTAATCCTGATCCTAACTCTAACCCTAATCCTGATCCAAACTCTAACCCTAATCCTCATCCAAACTCTAATCCTGATCCTACTCTAACCCTAATCCTGATCCTAACTCTACCCCTAATCCGATCCTAACTCTAATCCTGATCCTAACTCTAAACCTAATCCTGATCCAAACTCTAACCCTAATCCTCATCCAAACTCTAATCCTGATCCTAACTCTAACCCTAATCCTGACCCAAACTCTTACCCTAATCCTGATCCAAACTCTAATCCTCTGATCCTAACCCTAATCCTGATCCTAACTAACCCTAATCCTGATCCAAACTCTAATCCTGATCCTAACTCTAACCCTACCTGATCCAAACTCTAATCCTGATCCTAACCTCTAACCCTAATCCTGATCCAAACTCTACCCTAATCCTCATCCAACTCTAATCCTGATCCTAACTCTAACCCTAATCCTGATCCAAACTCTAATCCTGATCCTAACTCTAACCCTAATCCTGATCCAAACTCTAACCCTAATCCTCATCCAAACTCTAATCCTGATCCTACCTAATCCTGATCCTAACTAACCCTAATCCTGATCCAAACTCTAATCTTGATCCAAACTCTAACCCTAATCCTGTTCCTAACCCTAATCCTGATCCTAACTCCAACCCTAATCCTGATCCAACTCTAACCCTAATCCTCATCCAAACTCTAATCCTGATCCTAACCCTAATCCTGTCCTAACTAACACTAATCCTGATCCAAACTCTAACCCTAATCCTGATCCTAACTCTAACCCAATCCTGATCCAAACTCTAACCCTAATCCTCATCCAAACTCTAATCCTGATCCTAACTCTAACCCTAATCCTGATCCTAACTCTAAACCCTAATCCTGATCCAAACTCTAATCCTGATCCTAACTCTAAACCTAATCCTGATCCAACTCTAACCCTAATCCTCATCCAAACTCTAATCCTGATCCTAACTCTAACCCTAATCCTGATCCAACTCTTACCCTAACCTGATCCAAACTCTAATCCTGATCCTAACCCCTAATCCTGATCCTAACTAACCCTAATCCTGATCCAAACTCTAATCCTGATCCAAACTCTAACCCTGATCCTAACTCTAACCCTAATCCTGATCCAAACTCTTACCCTAATCCTGATCCAAACTCTAATCCTGATCCTAACTCTAAACCCTAATCCTGATCCTAACTCTAACCCTAATCCTGATCCAAACTCTAACCCTGATCCAAACTCTAACCCTAATCCTGATCCAAACTCTTACCCTAATCCTGATCCAAACTCTAATCCTGAACCTAACTCTAACCCTAATCCTGATCCAAACTCTAATCCTGATCCCTAACTCGAATCCTGACCTCACTCTAACCCTAATCCTGATCCAACCTCTAATCCTGATCCTAACTCTAACCCTAATCCTGATCCAACTCTAACCCTAATCTCATCCAAACTCTAATCCTGATCCTACACTCTAACCCTAATCCTGATCCAAAACTCTAATCCTGATCCTAAACTCTAACCCTAATCCTGATCAAAACTCTAACCCTAATCCTCATCCAAACTCTAATCCTGATCCTACCTCTAACCCTAATCCTGATCCAAACTCTAATCCTGATCCTAACTCTAAACCTAATCCTGATCCAACTCTAACCCTAATCCTGATCCAAACTCTAATCCCTGATCCTAATCCTACTCTAACCCTAATCCTGTCCAAACTCTAACCCTAATCCTCATCCAAACCTAACCCTAATCCTACCCAACTCTAACCCTAATCCTGATCCAAACTCTAATCCTGATCCTAACTCTAACCCTAATCCTGATCCTAACTCTAAACCCTAATCCTGATCCAAACTCTAATCCTGATCCTAACTCTAATCCTGATCCTAACTCTAAACCCTAATCCTGATCCAAACTCTAATCCTGATCCTAACTCAACCCTAATCCTGATCCAAACTCTAACCCTAATCCTCATCCAAACTCTAATCCTGATCCTAACTCTAACCCTAATTCCTGATCCAAACTCTAATCCTGATCCTAACTCTAACTAACCCTAATCCTGATCAAAACTCTAACCCTAATCCTCATCCAAACTCTAATCCTGATCCTAACTCTAACCCTAATCCTGATCCAAACTCTAATCCTGATCCTAACTCTAACCCTAATCCTATCCTAACTCTAACCCTAATCCTGACCAAACTCTAATCCTGATCCTAACTCTAACCCTAATCCTGATCCAAACTCTAACCCTAATCCTCATCCATAATCCTTCTCCTAACTCTAACCCTAATCCTGATCCAAACTCTAATCCTGATCCTAACTCTAACCCTAATCCTGATCCTAACTCTAACCCTAATCCTCATCCAAACTCTAATCCTGATCCTAACTCTAACCCTAATCCTGATCCAAACTCTAACCCTAATCCTCATCCAAAACTCTAATCCGATCCTAACCCTAATCCTGATCTTAACTAACCCTAATCCTGATCCAAACTCTATCCTGATCCAAACTCTAACCCTAATCCTGATCCAACCCTAACCCTAATCCTGATCCTAACTCCAACCCTAATCCTGATCCAAACTCTAACCCTAATCCTCATCCAAACTCTAATCCTGATCCTAACCCTAATCCAAACTCTAACCCTAATCCTCATCCAAACTCTAATCCTGATCCTAACTCTAACCCTAATCCTGATCCAAACTCTAACCCTAATCCTCATCCAACTCTATCTCCTGATCCTAACTCTAACCCTAATCCTGATCCAACTCTAATCCTGATCCTAACCCTAATCCTGATCCTAACTAACACTAATCCTGATCCAAACTCTAACCCTAATCCTGATCCTAACTCTAACCCTAATCCTGATCCAAACTCTACCCCTAATCCTCATCCAAACTCTAATAACTGATCCTAACTCTAACCCTAATCCTGATCCTACCTCTAACCCTAATCCTGATCCTAACTCTAATCCTGATCCTAACTCTAAACCTAATCCTGATCCAAACTCTAACCCTAATCCTCATCCAAACTCTAATACCTGATCCTAACTCTAACCCTAATCCTGAATCCAAACTCTAATCCTGATCCAACTCTAATCCTGATCCTAACCCTAATCCTGATCCTAACTAACCCTAATCCTGATCCAAACTCTAATCCTGATCCTAACTCTCAACCCTAATCCTGATCCAAACTCTAATCCTGATCCTAACTCTAACCCTAATCCTGATCCAAACTCTAACCCTAATCCCATCCAAACTCTAATCTGATCCTAACTAACCCTAATCCTGATCCACTCTAATCCTGATCCTAACTCTAACCCTAACCTGATCTTCAAACCTAACCCTAATCCTCATCCACCTCTAATCCTGATCCTAACCCTAATCCTGATCCTAACTAACCCTAATCCTGATCCAAACTCTAATCCTGATCCAAACTCTAACCCTAATCCTGATCCTAACCCTAATCCTGATCCTAACTCCAACCCTAATCCTGATCCAAACTCTAACCCTAATCCTCATCCAAACTCTAATCCTGATTCCTAACCCTAATCCTGATCCTAACTAACACTAATCCTGATCCAAACTCTAACCCTAATCCTGATCCTAACTCTAAACCCTAATCCTGATCCAAACTCTAACCCTAATCCTCATCCAAACTCTAATCCTGATCCTAACTCTAACCCTAATCCTGATCCTAACTCTAACACCTAATCCTGATCCAAACTCTAATCCTAATCCTAACCCTAATCCTGATCCTAACTAACCCTAATCCTGATCCAAACTCTAATCCTGACCAAACTCTAATCCTGATTCCAAACTCTAATCCTGATCCAAACTCTTAATCCTGATCCTAACTCTAACCCTAATCCTGATCCTAACTCTAACCCTAATCCTGATCCTAACTCTAACCCTAATCCTGATCCTAACTCTAATCCTGATCCAAACTCTAACCCTAATCATCAATCCAAACTCTAAACCCTAACCCTAATCCTGATCCTAACTCTAACCCTAATCCTGATCCTAACTCTAACCTAATCCTACTCTGATTCCTAACTCTAACTCTAATCCTGATCCAAACTCTAACCCTAATCATGATCCAAACTCTAACCCTGATCCTGATCCTAACCCTGATCCTGATCCAAACTCTAACCCTGCCTAACCCAGATCCCTGATCCTAACTCTCACCCTAATCCTGATCCTAATTCTAACCCTAATCATGATCCAAACTTCTAATCCTGCATCCAAACTCTAACCCAATCCTGATCCTAACTCTAACCCTGATCCAACCGATCCTGCTCCTAACTCTAACCCAAATCCTGATCCTAACTCTAACCCTAATCATGATCACAACTCTAACCCTAATCCTGATCCTAACTCTAACCTAATCCCTGATAAAAACTTCTAACCCTAATCCTGATCCTAACCTGATCCTAACTCTAACCCTGATCCTGATCCTAACTCTAACCCAGATCCTGATCCTAACTCTAACCCTGATCCTGATCCTGATCCTAACTCTAACCCTAATCATGATCCAAACTCTAAAAACCACCCTAATCCTGATCCTAACCTCTGATCCTGATCCTAACTCTAACCCTGATCCTGATCCTAACTCTAACCCTGATCCTGATCCTAACTCTAACCCTGATCCTGATCCTAACTCTAATAACCCTGATCCTGACCCTAACTTCCTTAACAACCAACTCTAACCCGATCCTGATCCTAATCTAACCCAAATCTGGATCCTAACCTCCTCTGTGCAAATGTTTATTCCATTTAGAACCATCGTTTACCTAATCCGACCTGATAGAACTAAACCAGTTTCAGAGAAAGGTCACACTACAGTCACCTATGGTGGGTGGCACTGTGTTTAGCAAGTAAGGTCCTGGGTTTTATCCCCCTGTGGAACCATCCTTTTCATCCAAACAACGAGAACCCAGACAACCTCCTTCTCGTAAGTAAAAGATTATTGTGATTTTTCCAGGACACCCAGAGACGTGAGAAAAGATAAATCTATTATTTCACCTGGAGTGGCGTCTGGATTCTTGTTGTATTTTTGTATGTACAAAGTGTGCGGTCGTGGAGTTAATCTTCTAGATTATCAAATGTTTCTCCCTGTCTTGTTGGGGTTTCTTCTTCTGATAAGATCCGGTCTGATGTGAATGGATTAAATAATATGACAATATTATAAGAATAAACTGCACACATACAAGGCACAAGTGACAATAGTGGTAAAGCTTTGGCTCCATCTTGTGGACAAACTGCTAATACCGATACCGAACCATGAAGATTGCAAGGGGATGTTTTTCTAACGAATATGAGATTGAAAACAACCCATTAAAGTCCAATGGGAGTTCCATGAAATCGAATTAAAATCTCATGGTAACTTAATTAATGGCTGTGGGACCTGGAAATGGCTGTGGGAACACGTTCCAATCTCAGACATTCGAAAAATCTATTTTACTCTCATGGTCCGATCTATTTCGAGGTTCGTTCGCGGCCTAGATACCATGTAACTTGTTACTCTCGGATTCGATGTTCGCGTATAGGCTTTAATGACACTTACCCTCGCGGATTCGATGTTCGCGCATAGGCTTTACTGGACAGTAGGATTTTGCTCGCGTATTCGATGTTCGCGCTAGCTTTAATGGACACTTTACTCGTAATTCTGTTCCGCGGGACCTAGATGACCTATGGACTTTTACTTGCAGATTCGATGCTCCCGTATGGTTTAATGGACACTTTACTCGTAGATTCGATGTTCGGCAGCCTATGATACCATGGCATTTTACTCGCGGGATTCGATGCTCGTGCATAGGTTTCAATGGACCTTTACTCGTAGATTCGATGTTCGCGCCTAGATAACCATGGACATTTTACCGCGATTCGATGCTCAGTGTATAGGCTTTAATGGACCCTTTACTCGTAGATTCGATGTTCGCAGCCTAGATACATGGACATATTACTCGCGAGATTCGATGCTCGCGTATAGGCTTTTAATGGACACTTTACACTCGTAGATTCGATGTTCGCGGCCTAGATACCATGGACATTTTACTCGCGGATTCGATGCTCGCGTATGGTTTTAATGGACACTTTACTCGTAATTTCGATGTTCGCGCCTAGATACCATGGACATTTTACTCGCGTGATTCGATGCTCCGCGTATGGTTTTAATGGACACTTTACTCGTAGATTCGATGTTCGCGGCCTAGATACCATGGACTTTTACTCCGATTCGATGCTCGCGTTATGGTTTAATGGACACTTTACTTGTAGATTCGATGTTCGCACCCTAGATACCATGGACATTTTACTCGCAGATTTGATGCTCCGTATAGGCTTTAATGGACACTTTACTTGTAGATTTCGATGTTTCGCACCTAGGTACCATGTACATTTTACTCGCGGATTCGATGCTCGCGTATAGGTTTTAATGGACACTTTACTTGTAGATTCGATGTTCGCCACCTAGTACCATTCATTTTACTCGCGGATTCGATGCTCGCGTATAGGTTTTAATGGACACTTTACTTGTAGATTCGATGTTGCGCTGCCTATTTACCATGGACATTT
This sequence comes from Hymenochirus boettgeri, assembly GCA_019447015.1. Taxonomy (NCBI): domain Eukaryota; kingdom Metazoa; phylum Chordata; class Amphibia; order Anura; family Pipidae; genus Hymenochirus; species Hymenochirus boettgeri. The sequence goes on along the minus strand of JAACNH010000148.1, from coordinate 159,598 downwards.
TACTTCGCGGATATTCGATGCTCGCGTATAGGTTTTAATGGACACTTTACTCGGTCGTGTCGATTTCGCGCCTAGATACCAATGGACATTTTACTCGTGGATTCGATGCTCGCGTATAGGTTTTAATGGACACTTTACTCGTAGATTCGATGTTCGCTGCCTAGATACCATGGACATTTTACTCGTGGTTCCGATGCTCGACGTATAGGTTTAATGGACCACTTTACTCGTAGATTCAATGTTTTTCGCGACCTAGATACATGGACATTTTACTTGCGATTTCGATGCTCGCGTATAGGTTTTAATGGACACTTTACTCGTAGATTCGATTGTTCGCACCTAGATACCATGGACATTTTACTTCGGATTCGATGCTCGCGTATAGGTTTTAATGGACACTTTAACTCGTGATTTAGATTCGATGGTTCGCTCCAGATCCATGGACATTTACTCGCGGATCGATCTGTCACGTATAGGTTTTTAATGGACCCACTTTACTTGTAGATTCGATGTTCGCGCCTAGTACCATGGACATTTTACTCGCGGATTCGTATGCTCGCGTATAGGCTTTAATGGCACTTTACTTGTAGATTTGATGTTCGCGCCGCGCCTAGATACCATGGACATTTTCTCGTGTATTCGATGCTCGCGTATAGGTTTTAATGGACACTTTACATCTTAGATTCGATGTTGCGCGCCGATACCATGGACATTTTACTCGTGGATTCGATGCTCGCGTATAGGTTTTAATGACCACTTTACTCGTAGATTCGGTTCGCCGCCTAGATACCATGGACATTTACTCGCGGATTCGATGCTCGCGTATAGGCTTTTGGACACTTTACTTGTAGATTGATGTGTCGCGCCTAGATACCATGGACATTTTTCCTCGTGGGATTCGATGCTCACGTATAGGTTTTAGTGGACACTTTTACTCGTAGATTCGATGTTCGCGCCTAGATACCATGGACATTTTACTGCTCGGATTCGATCACGCGTATAGGCTTTAATGGATCTTTACTCGTAGATTCGATGTTCGCGCCTAGGATACCATGTACATTTTACTCGTGGATTCGATGCTCGCGTATAGGCTTTAATGGACACTTTTACTTGCTGATTTCGAAGGCGCCTAGTCCGGTACATTTCTCTGAGGATGCGAGGGGACTCATCGATTCGTGGACAGAAAGGTGCGCCTAGATACATGACATTTTACTCTGGATTCGATGCTGCGCGTATAGGTTTAATGGACACTTTACACTGCGATTCGATGTTTCGCGCTAGATACCATGGACATTTTAACGCGTGGATTCGATGCTCGCGTATAGGCTTTAATGACACTTTACTCGCGGATATCGATGCTCTCATAGGTTTTAATGGACACTTTAATGTCGTGGATTTGATGCTCCGTTATGGTTTTAATTGGACACTGTTACTCGCGATTCGATGCTCGCTTATAGGTTTAAGGACACTTTATCGTGGATTGATGCTCGCTATAGGCTTTAAGGACAGCTTTACTCCCTCGCAGGATTCGATGCTCGTATAGGTTTTTAATGGACATCTTACTCGTATTCAATGTCCGCCCTAGATACCATGGACATTTTTACTTAATTGTGATTCGATGCTCGCGTATAGCTTTAATGGACATTTTACTCACGGATTCGATGCTCGTGTATAGGTTTTAATGGACACTTTCCATAGATTCGATGTTCTCGCGCCTAGTAATCATGTACATTTTCTTGCGGATTTGATACTTCGCGTATAGGCTTTAATGGACACTTACTCGTAATCGATGTTCGCGCCTAGATACCATGGACATTTATTTAGATGATTGTTCTCGTATAGGCTTTAATGGACACTTTACCGTAGATTCGATGTTCGCGCCTAGATACCATGGACATTTTACACTGCGTTGATTCGATGCTCGCCGTATGGTTTTATGGACACTTTACTCGTAGATTGTGTTCGGGCCTAGATACCATGGACTTTTTTTACTTGCGGATTCGATGCTCGTGTATAGGTTTTATGGACACTTTACTCGTAGATTCGATGTTCGCGCCTAGATACCAGTGACATTTAATTTGCGATTCATGCTCGCGTATAGGTTTAAATGGACACTTTACTCATAGATTCGATGTTCGTGGCCTAGATACCATGGACATTTTATACCTCGGGATTCGATGCTCTGCATAGGTTTTAATGGACACTTTACTCGTAGATTCTGTTCGCCGGCCTAGATACCATGGACATTTTACTCGCGGATTCGATCTCGCGTATAGGCTTTAATGGACACTTTTCGCGTAGATTCGATGTTCGTGCCTAGATACCATGGACATTTTTACATCTGGATCGATGCTCGGTATAGTGTTTAATGGACACTTTACTCGTAGATTCGATGTCCGCGCCTAGATACCATGGACATTTTACTCGTGATTCGATGCTCGCGTATAGGTTTTAATGGACACTTTACTCATAGATTCGATGTTCGTGCCTAGATACCATGGACATTTTACTCGTGGATTCGATGCTCGCGTATAGGCTTTAATGGACACTTTACTCGTAGATTCGATGTTCCGCCTAGATTACCATGGACATTTTACTCGGGATTCGATGCTCGCATATAGGTTTAATGGACACTTTACTCGTAGATTCGATGTCGCGCCTAGATAACCAGGACATTTTACTCGTCGGATTCGAGCTCGCGTATAGGCTTTAATGGACACTTACTCTAGATTCGATGTTCGTGCCTAGATACCATGGACTTTTACTAGTGGATTCGATGCTCGCGTATAGGTTTAATGGACACTTTACTCGAAGTTCGATGTTCGCGCCTAGATACCATGGACATTTTAACTCGTGATTCGGTGCTCGCGTATAGGTTTTATGGACACTTTACTCGTAGATTCGATGTTCGCCCTAGATACCATGGACATTTTACTCGCGGATTCGATGCTCGCGTGTTTAGGCTTAATGGACACTTTACTCGTAGATTCGATGTTCGCACCTAGATCCATGGTATTTTACTCCGGATTCGATGCTCGCGTATAGGCTTTAATGGACACTTTACTCGTAGATTCAATGTTCGCGCCTAGATACCATGGACATTTTACGTCACGGATTCGATGCTCGTGTATGGTTTTATGGACACTTTACTTGTAGATTCGATGTTCGTGGCCTAGATACCATGTACATTTTACTCGTCGATTCGTGCTCGCGTATAGGTTTTAATGGACACTTTACTCGTAGATTCGATGTTCGGACCCTAGATACCATGGACATTTTATTTGTGGATTCGATGCTCGTGTATAGGTTTTAATGGACACTTACTCGCGGATTCGATGCTCGCGTATAGGTTTTAATGACACTTTACTGCGTAGATTCGATGTTCGCGCCTAGATACCATGACATTTTACTCACAGATTCGATGCTCGTGTATAGGTTTAAATGGACACTTTACTCGTAATTCGATGTTCGCGCCTAGATACCAGGACATTTTACTCACAGATTCGATGCTCGCGTAAGGTTTAATGGACACTTTACTCGCTGATTCGATGCTCGCGTAGGTTTTAATGAACACTTTACTCGCGGATTCGATGCTCGCGTATAGGTTTTTATGGAACACTTTTAATTCGCGGATTCGATGCTCGCGTATAGGTTTTATGGCCTTTATTCGCGATCGTGCTCACTATAGGTTTTAATGGACACTTTACTCGTGCGGATTCCGATTGTACTCCGCGTCATAGGTTTTAATGGACACTTTACTTTGTAGATTCAATGTTCGGCCTAGATACCATGGACATTTTATTTTGTGGATTCGATGCTCGTGTATAGATTCTTTAATGGACACTTTACTCTGTAGATTCGATGTTCGTCGCCTAGATACCATGGACATTTTATTTGGGATTCGATGCTTCGCTGTATGTATGACTTGTTAATTAATGGACCTTATACGTCGTAGATTCGTGTGCTCGCGTATAGTTTTAATGGACACTTTACTCGGATCATGTCGGCCTAATCAGACTTTATGTGGATTCGATGCTCGCGTTATAGGTTTAATGGACACTTTACTCGTAGATTAATGTTCGCGCCCTAGATCCATGGACATTTTATTCGGATTCGATGCTCGCGTATAGGTTTTAATGGACACTTTACTCGCGGATTCGATGCCTCGCGTAAGGTTTTAATGAACACTTTACTCGCGGATTCGATGCTCGGGTAAGGTTTAATGGACACTTTTAATCTTCGCGGATTCGATGTCCGCGTATAGTTTTAATGGCTCTTTATCGTCGCGTGGTTTGGCTTGCGTTGATGTCTCAGTATGGTTTTAATGGACACTTTAACTCGCGGATTCGATGCTCGCGTATAGGTTTAATGGACACTTTACTTGTAGATCAATGTTCGCGCACTGATACCATGGACATTTATTTGGGATTCGATGCTCGTTTATAGACTTAATAGACACTTTACTCGTAGATTCGATGTTCGTGCCTAGAACCATGGACATTTTATTTGTGGATTCGATGCTCGCGTATAGACTTTAATGGACACTTTACTCGTAATTCGATGCTCGCGTATAGGCTTTTAATGGACACTTTACTCGTAGATTCAATGTTCGCGCCTAGATAACCATGGACATTTTATTTGTGGATTCGCTTGCTCGCGTATAGACTTTAATGACACTTTACTCGTAGATTCGATGCTCGCGGTATAGGCCTTTAATGGACACTTTACTCGTAGATTCAATGTTTCGCCCTAGATACCATGGACATTTTTATTTGGGCAGTCGATGCTCGCGTATAGACTTTAATGGACCCTTTACTCGTAGATTTTCGCATGCTCGCGTATAGTCTTTAATGTGTCAGGTGATGTTGCTCTGATAATGATGAAGGGGGCTGTATAGATCGATTTAAATGGAATGGGTATACGTTTTTGGACACTTATACATCTCGTAGGGTATTAAAAAACAACGGGTGGATAAGATAATGCACATTTAAAAGGCGGTGAGGCAAAGTTCATCTAGACGCGCGGGATGGTTGAGAATGGCTATGACACTTTTACTCGTTGGATGGGTGAAGAAAATGGACAAAGTATTCGATTCATGCCTAATTTATATGTCTTAAATGGACACTTTAATAAACGATATATTCGAAAGAATAAGGAAAGGGGCGGGATGGGGGGGAAAACTAATAAGAGTCCTGCATGACCCTGACATTTATACTGCGATTCATGCTCCGAATACTTTAATGGACACTTTACTGTAGTCATTTGATGTTCGCGCCTAGATAACCGAGTGACATGTTTATGTGGATCGTGCTCTCGTACTAGGCTTTAATGGACACTTTACTTCTGTATATCGATGTTCGCGCCTAATACCATGGCCATTTTATTTGTGATTCGATGCTCGCGTATAGCTTTTTTAATGGACACTTTACTCGTAATTCTCGTTTTCGCTCCTAATACCAATGTACATTTACTCACAGATTCGATGCTCGCGTATGGTTTAATGGACACTTTACTCTGCATTCGATTTTTCGCGCCTAGATACCATGGACATTTTACTCGCGATTCGATTCTCGGTATAGGTTTTAATGGACACTTTACTCGTAGTTCGATGTTCGCGCTAGATACCATGGACATTTTACTCGCGATTCGATGCTCGCGTATAGGCTTTAATGGACCTTTACTCGTATAGTCGATGTCATTTCCTAGATACCATGGACTTTTAACTAGTGGATTCGATGCTGGTATAGGTTTTAATGGACACTTTACTCGTAGATTCGATGTTCGCGCCTAGATACCATGGACATTTACTCGTGGATCGATGCCGCGTATAGGTTAATGGACACTTTACTCGTAGATTCGATGTTCGCGCCTAAATACCATGGACATTTTACTCAGCGGATTCGATGCTCGCGTAAGGTTTTAATGGACCTTACTCGTATTCGATGTTCGCACACTAGTCATGTACATTTTACTCACGGATTCGATGCTCGCGTATAGTTTAATGGACACTTTACTCGTAGATTCAATGTTCGCGCCTAGATACCATGGACATTTTTACCGCGAGATTCGATGCTCGTGTATAGGTTTAATGGACACTTATACTGTAGTTTCGATGTTCGTGGCCTAGATACCATGTACATTTTACTCGCGGTTCGATGTCGCGTATAGGTTTTAATGGACACTTTACTCTAGAATTCGATGTCGGCCTAGATACCATGGACATTTATTTGTGGATTCGATGCTCGTGTATAGGTTTTAATGGACACTTTACTCGTCGGATTCGATCTCGCGTATAGGTTTTAATGGCCACTTTACTCGTAGATACGATGTTCGCGGCCTAGATACCATGACATTTTAAGATTCGATGCTCGTGTATAGTTTAATGGACACTTTACTCGTAGATTCGATGTTCGCGCCTAGATACCATGGACATTTTACTCACAGATTCGATGCTCGCGTATAGGTTTTAATGGACACTTTACTCGCGGATTCGATGCTCGCGTATAGGTTTTAATGAACACTTTACTCGCGGATTCGATGCTCGCGTATAGGTTTTAATGGACACTTTATTCGCGGATTCGATGCTCGCGTATAGGTTTTAATGGACACTTTACTCGCGGATTCGATGCTCACGTATAGGTTTTAATGGACACTTTACTCGCGGATTCGATGCTCGCGTATAGGTTTTAATGGACACTTTACTTGTAGATTCAATGTTCGCGCCTAGATACCATGGACATTTATTTGTGATTCGATGCTCGTGTTAGACTTTAATGGACACTTCTCCGTAGATTCAATGTTCGCGCCTAGATACCATGGACATTTTATTTGTGGATTCGATGCTCGTGTATAGACTTTAATGGACACTTTACTCGTAGATTCGATGTTCGTGCCTAGATACCATGGACATTTTATTTGTGGATTCGATGCTCGCGTATAGACTTTAATGGACACTTTACTCGTAGATTCGATGCTCGCGTATAGGCTTTAATGGACACTTTACTCGTAGATTCAATGTTCGCGCCTAGATACCATGGACATTTTATTGTGGATTCGATGCTCGCGTATAGACTTTAATGGACACTTACTCGTAGATTCGATGTTCGCGCTAGATAACATGGACATTTTACTCAGATTCGATGCTCGGTATAGTTTTAATGGACACTTTATCGCGGATTCGATGTCGCGCTATAGGTTTGTAATGAACACTTTACTCTGGGATTCGATGCTCGCGTATAGGTTTTTTAATGGACACTTTATTCGTCGAGATTCGATGCTCGGTCGATAGTGTTTGTTAATGGACACTTTACTCGGATTCGATGTCCGTATAGTTTAATGTACATTACTCGCGGATTCGATGCTCGCGTATAGGTTTTAATGGACACTTTACTCGTAGATTCAATGTTCGCGCCTAGATACCATGGACATTTTATTTGTGGATTCGATGCTCGTTGTATGACTTTAATGGAACAACTTTACTCTAGATTACGATGTTCGTGCCTAGATCCATGGACATTTTATTGTGGATTCGATGCTCGCGTATAGACTTTAAAATTAATTGACACTTACTCTACGATTCGATGCTCGCGTATAGGCTTTTAATGGACACTTTACTCGTAGATTCAATGTTCGCGCCTAGATACCATGGACATTTTAGTGTGGATTGACTCGCGTATAGACTTTAATGACACTTTACTCGTATATTCGATGATCGATCGCGTATAGGCTTTAATGGACACTTTACTCGTGATTCGATGTTCGTGTATGGCTTAATGGACATTTACTCGAAGAGTCGATGCTCGCGTATAGCTTAAATAATGGACACTTTACTCTAGATTCGATGCTCCGTGTATAGGCTTTAATGGACACTACTCGTAGATTCGATGTTCGGCCTAGATCCATGGACATTTTTACTTGCGGATTCTTGCTCGCGTATAGGACTTTAATGACACTTTACTTGTAGATTGATGTTCGCGCCTAGATACCATGTACATTTTATTTGTGGATTCGATGCTCGCGTATAGGCTTTAATGGACACTTTACTCGTAGATTCGATGTTCGCGCCTAGATACCATGGACATTTTATTTGTGGATTCGATGCTCGCGTATAGACTTTAATGGACACTTTACTCGTAGATTCGATGTTCGCCAGATACCTGGACATTTTACTCACAGATTCGATGCTTCCGTATAGGTTTAATGGACACTTTACTCGTTAGATTCGATGTTCGCGCTGGATACCATGGACATTTTCTTGCGGATTCGATGCTCGCGTATAGGTTTTAATGGACACTTTACTCGTAGATCGATTTCGCGCCTAGATACCATGGACATTTTACTCACGAGATATCGATGCTCGCGTATAGGCTTTAATGGACCACTTTACTCGTAGATTCGATGTTCGCGCCTAGATACCATGACATTTTACTCACAGATTCGATTGGCTTCGCGTATAGCTTTTTTTAATGGACACTTTACTCGTAGATTCGATGTTCGCACCTAGATACCATGGACATTTTCTCACTTATTCGATGCTCGCGTATAGGCTTTAATGGACACTTTACTCGTAGATTCGATGTTCGCGACCCTAGATACCATGGACATTTTTACTATTCGATGCTCTCGTATAGGCTTTAATGGACACTTTACTCTAGATTCGATGTTCGCCCCTAGATACCATGGTCCATTTTACTGTGGATTCGATGCTCGCGTATAGGCTTTATGGACACTTTACTCATTAGATTCGTGTTCGCCGCCTATACCATGGACATTTTACCACTAGATTCGATGCTCGCGTATAGGTCTTTAATGGACACTTTACTCTATAGATTTCGATGTTCGGCCTAGATACCATGGACATTTACTCAGATTCGTGCTCGCCGTATAGGCTTTAATGGACACTTTACCATAGATTCGATGTTCGCGCCTAGAATACCATGGCCATTTTACTTGCAGATTCGATGTCGCGTATAGGTTTTAATGACACTTTACTCTAGATTCGATGTTCGCGCCTATTATACCATGGACATTTACTCGCCCGATTCGATGTTCGCTTTAAGGTTTTAATGGACACTTTACTCGTAGATCGATGTTCGCAGCCTAGATACATGACATGTTACTCACAGATTCATGCTCGCGTATAGGCTTTAATGGACACTTTACTCGTATATTCGATGTCGCCCCTAGATACCATGGACATTTTACCACATATTCGATGCTCGCGTATAGGTTTAATGGACCTTTACTTGTAGATTCAATGTTCGCGCCTAGATTACCATGACATTTTATTGTGGATTCCGATGCTCGCGTATAGGCTGTTAATGGACACTTTATACTCGTAGATTCGATGCTCGTAAGGCTGATAAATGGACAATATATGGACTATAATGACTCTATATATGGACTATAATGACTCTATATATGGACTATAATGACTCTATATAAGGACTATAATGACTCTATATAAGGACTATAATGACTCTATATAAGGATTATAATGACTCTATATAAGGACTATATTGGCTCTATATAAGGACTATATTGACTCTATATAAGGACTATAATGACTCTATATAAGGACTATAATGACTTAAGTGTCCTAGGCGGACGCGACATCGAATCCCACAAATAAAATGGTCCATGGTAGAGGCGCGAACATTGAATCTACGAGAAAGTGTCCATAAAGCCATACGCGGCACGAATATCGAGTAAAGTGTCCATTAAAGTCTGATACGCGAGCATCGAATCCACAATAAAATGGTCCATGGTATCTAGGCACGAACATCGAATCTACGAGTAAAGTGTCCATTAAAGTCTATACACGAGCATCGAACTGCACAAATAAATGTCCATGGATCTAGGCGCGAACATGAATCTACAAGTAAAGGTTCCATTAAAACCTATACGCGAGCATCGAATCCGCGAGTAAGAGTGTCCATTAAAACCTATACGTGAGCATCGAATCCGTCGAGGAAAGTGTCCATTAAAACCTATACGCGACATCGAATCCGCGAATAAAGTGTCCATTAAACCTATACGCGAGCATCGAATCGCGAGTAAGTGTTCATTAAAACCTATACCGAAGCATCGAATCCGCGGAGTAAAGTGCCATTAAAAACCTATACGCAGCATCGAATCTGTGAGTAAAATGTCCATGGTATCTAGGCGCGAACATCGAATCTACGAGTAAAGTGTCCATTAAAGTCTATACGCGAGCATCGAATCCCCAAATAATGTCCTGGTATCTAGGCGCGACATGAAATCTACGAGTAAAGTGTCCATTAAAGCCTATACGCGAGCATCGAATCTACGTAGTATAGTGTCCATTAAAGTCTATACGCGGAGCATCGAATCCAAATAAATGTCCATGGTATCCTAGGCGAGCAACTCGATCTCGAGTAAAGTGTCCATTAAAGTCTATACGCGAGCATCGAATCCACAAATAAAATGTCCATGGTATCTAGGCACGAACATCGAATCTACGAGTAAAGTGTCCATTAAAGTCTATACACGAGCATCGAATCCACAAATAAAATGTCCATGGTATCTAGGCGCGAACATTGAATCTACAAGTAAAGTGTCCATTAAAACCCTATACGCGAGCAGCGAACTCCGACGTAAAGTGTCCATTAAAACCTATACGTGAGCATCGAATCCGCGATAAAGTGTCCATTAAAACCTATACGCGAGATCGAATCCGAGATAAAGTGTCATTAAAACTATACGCGAGCATCGAATCCGCGAGTCAAAGGTGTTCATTAAAACCTATACGCGAGCATCGAATCCGCGAGTAAGTGTCCATTAAAACCTATACGCAGCATAACGATCTTGAGTAAAATGTCCATGGTATCTAGGGCGAACCATCGAATCTACGAGTAAAAGTGTCCATTAGAACCTATACACGAGCATCGAATCTGTGAGTAAATGTCAATGGTATCTAGTAGCGCGAACATCGAATACTACGAGTAAGTGTCCATTAAAACCTCGACGGAGAATCGAATCCGCGAGTAAAGTGTCCATTAAAACCTACTACACGAGCATCGAATCCACAAATAAAATGTCCATGGTATCTAGGCCGAACATCGAATCTCGAGTAAAGTGTCCATTAAAACCTATACGCGAGCATCGAATCCGCGAGTAAAATGTTACATGGTAAATCTAGGCACGAACATCGAATCTACAAGTAAAGTGTCCATTAAAACCTATACACGAGCATCGAATCCCGTAGTAAAATGTCCATGGTATCTAAGGCGCGAACATGAATCTACGATAAGTGTCCATTAAAGCCTATACGCGAGCATCGAATCGTGAGTAAAATGTACATGGTATCTAGGTGCGAACATCGAATCTACGAGTAACGTGTCCATTAAAGCCTATACGTAGCATCGAATCGCGAGTAAAATGTCCGATTGTATCTAGGCGCAACATCGAATCTACGAGTAAAGTGTCCATTAAACCTATACGCGAGCATCGAATCCACGAGTAAAATGTCCATGGTATCTAGGCGCGAACATCGAATCTACGAGTAAAGTGTCCATTAAAACCATACGCGAGCATCGAATCCACTAGTTAAAATGTCCATGGTATCTAGGCACGAACATCGAATCTACGAGTAAGTGTCCATTATAAAGCCTATACCGAGCAATCGAATCCGCGAGTAATGTCCATGGTATCTAGGCGCGAACATCGAATCTACGAGTAAAGTGTCCATTAAAACCTTACGCGGATCGAATCCGCGAGTAAAATGTCCATGGTATCTAGGCGCAACATCGAATCTACGAGTAAAGTGTCCATTAGAACCTATACGCAGCATCGAATCTGTGAGTAAAATGTCCATGGTCTAGTCGCGAACATCGAATCTACGAGTAAAGTGTCCATTAAAAGCCTCATACGCGAGCATCGAATCCACAATAAAATGTCCATGGTATCTAGCGCGAAACATCGAATCTACGAGTAAAGTGTCCATTAAAGCCTATACGCGAGCATCGAATCCAAATAAAATGTAACGGATCTAGGCGCGAACATCAATCTACAAGTAAGTGTCCATTAAGTCTATACCGAGCATAGAATCCGCAAGTAAAATGTCCTGGTATCTTAGGCACGAACATCGAATCTCGAGTTAAAGTGTCCATTAAAGCCTATTACACCGAGCATCGAATCTACGAGTAAAGTTGTCCATTAAAGTTCTAACGCGAGTCAATCGAATCTACGAGTAAAGTGTCCATTAACGCCTATACACGACATCGAATCTACGAGTAAAGTGTCTAGTTAAAACCTATATCGCGAGCATAGAATCACGAGTAAAGTGTCCATTAAAGTCTATACGCGAGCATCGAATCCACAAATAAAATGTCCATGGTATCTAGGCGCAACATTGAATCTACGAGTAAAGTGTCCATTAAAGCCTATACGCGAGCATCGAATCTACGAGTAAAGTGTCCATTAAAGTCTATACGCGAGCATCGAATCCACAAATAAAATGTCCATGGTATCTAGGCGCGAAACATGAATTACGAGTAAAGTGTCCATTAAAGCCTATACGTCGAGTCATCGAATACTAACGAGTAAAGTGTCCATTAAAGTCTATACGCGCAGCACGAATCCACAAAAATGTCACTGGTATCTAGGCCAGAACATCGAATCCTAACGAGTAAAGTGTCTATTAAAGTCTAACAAAGCATCGAATCCACAAATAAATGTCCATGGTATCTAGGCGCGAACATTGAATCTACAAGTAAAGTGTCCATTAAAACCTATACGCGAGAGCATCGAATCCGCGAGTAAAAGTGTCCATTAAACCTATACGTGAGCAATCGAATCCGCGAAGTAAAGTGTCCATTAAAACTATACGCGAGCATCGAATCCGCGAATAAAAGTGTCCATTAAAACCTATAACGCGACATCGAATCCGCGAGTAAAGTGTTATTAAAACCTATACTCCGAGCTCGAATCCGCGAGTAAAGTGGGTCATTAAAACCTATACCGAGCACGAATCTGTGAGTAAAATGTCCATGTCTAGGCGCGAATCGAAGCTATCGATAAAGTCCATTAAAGTTCTATACGCGAGCATCGAATCACAAATAAAAGTCCATGGTACTAGGCGAAACCATTGAATCTACGAGTGAAAGTGTCCATTAAAAGCCTATACGCGAGCATCGAATCTACGAGTAAAGTGTCCATTAAAGTCTATACGCGAGCATCGAATCCACAAATAAAATGTCCATGGTATCTAGGCACGAACATCGAATCTACAAGTAAAGTGTCCATTAAAGTCTATACACGAGCATCGAATCCACAAATAAAATGTCCATGGTATCTAGGCGCGAACATTGAATCTACAAGTAAAGTGTCCATTAAAACCTATACGCGAGCATCGAATCCGCGAGTAAGTGTCCATTAAAACCTATACTGACTGAACCCGAGTAGTGTCTTAAAATAACGAATCGTCCGCTAAAAGTGTCCATTAAACCTATAACGAAGCATCGAATCCGCGAGTAAAGTGTTTCATAACCTCTACGCGAGCATCGAATCCGCAGTAAGTGTCCATTAAACCTACGCGAGCATCGAATCTGTGAGTAAATGTCCATGGTATCTAGGCGCGAACATCGAATCTACGAGTAAAGTGTCCATTAGAACCTATACACGAGCATCGAATCTGTGAGTAAAATGTCCATGGTATCTAGGCGCGAACATCGAATCTACGAGTAAAGTGTCCATTAAAACCTATACGCGAGCATCGAATCCGCGAGTAAAGTGTCCATTAAAACCTATACACGAGCATCGAATCCACAAATAAAATGTCCATGGTATCTAGGCCCGAACATCGAATCTACGAGTAAAGTGTCCATTAAAACCTATACGCGAGCATCGAATCCGCGAAGTAAAATGTACATTGTATCTAGGCCGAACATCGAATCTACAAGTAATGTGTCCATTAAAACCTATACACGAGCAAGCGAATCCGTATTAAAATGTCCATGGTATCTAGGCGCGAACATTGAATCTACGAGTAAAGTGTCCATTAAAGCTCATACGCAGCATCGAATCCGTAGTAAAATGTACATGGTTCTAGGTGCGAACATGAATCTACGAGTAAAGTGTCCATTAAAGCCTATACGCGAGCATCGAATCCCGGGATAAAAAATGTCCATGGTATCTCAGGGCCTGAACACGAATCTACAGTAAGTGTCCATTAAAAACCTATACGCGAGCATCGAATCCACGACGTTAATTCCATGTTATCTAGGCGCGAACATCGAACTACGAGTAAAGTGTCCATTAAAACCTATACGCGAGCATCGAAATCCACTAGTAAAATGTCCATGGTATCTAGGCACGAACATCGAATCTACGAGTAAAGTGTCCATTAAAGCCTACTAACGAGCATCGAATCCGCGAGTAAAATGTCCATGGTATCTAGGCGTCGCAAACCTCTGATCTACGAGTAAAGTGTCCATTAAAACCTATATGCGAGCATCGAATCCACGAGTAAAATGTCCATGGTATCTAGGTGCGAACATCGAATCTACGAGTAAAGTGTCCATTAAAGCCTATACCGAGCATCGAATCCACGAGTAAAATGTCCATGGTATCTAGGCACGAACATCGAATCTACTGAGTAAAGTGTCCATTAAAAAACCTATACGCAGCATCGAATCCACGAGAAATGTCCATGGTATCTAGGCGGGCGAAACATTCGAATCTACGAGTAAAGTGTCCATTAAAACTATACGCGAGCATCGAATCCAGAGTAAAATGTCCATGGTATCTAGGCACGAACATCGACTCTACGAGTACAAGTGTCCATTAAGCCTATACGCGAGCATCGAATCCGCGAGTAAAATGTCCATGGTATCTAGGCGCGAACATCGAATCTACGAGTAAAGTGTCCATTAAAACCTATACGCGAGCATCGAATCACGAGTAAAATGTCATGGTATCTTAGGCAACGAAACATCGAATCTTGAGTAAAGTGTCCATTAAACCTATACGCAGCATGAATCCGCAAATAAAATGTCCATGTATCTAAGGCGCGAACATCGAATCTACGAGTAAGTGTCCATTAAACCTATACACGAGCATCGAATCCGCAAGTAAAATGTCCATGGTATCTAGGCCCCGAACATCGAATCTACGAGTAAAGTGTCCATTAAAACTATATACG
The DNA here is from genome assembly GCA_019447015.1 of Hymenochirus boettgeri. Taxonomy (NCBI): domain Eukaryota; kingdom Metazoa; phylum Chordata; class Amphibia; order Anura; family Pipidae; genus Hymenochirus; species Hymenochirus boettgeri. Next base: position 144,435 of record JAACNH010000148.1, on the reverse strand, counting down.
GAGATCGAATCCGCGAGTAAAATGTCCATGGTATCTAGGCGCGAACATCGAATCTACGAGTAAAGTGTCCATTAAAGCCTATACGCCATCGAATCTCAAATAAATGTCCATGGTATCTAGGCGCGAACATCGAATCTACGGTAAAGTGTCCATTAAGCCTATACGCGAGTATCAAATCCGCAAGTAAAATGTACATGGTATCTAGGCGCGAACATCGAATCTATGAGTAAAGTGTCCCATTAAAAACGCTATACACGAGCATCGAATCCGTGAGTAAAATGTCCATTAAAGCCTATACGCGAGCATCGAATCCACAAGTAAAATGTCCATGGTATCTAGGCGCGAACATTGAATCTACGAGTAAAGTGTCCATTAAAACCTATACACGAGCATCGAATCCGCGAGTAAAGTGTCCATTAAAGCCTATACGCGAGCATCAATCCACGATTAAAGTGCCATTAAACCTATAGCGCAGCACGAATCCATCCGGAGTAAAGTGTCCATTAAAACCTATACGCGAGCATTCAAATCCACGATTAAAGTCCATTAAACTATACGCGAGCATCGAATCCGCGAGTAAAGTGTCCATATAAAGCCTATACGCGAGCATCGAATCCACGAGTAAAATGTCCATGGTATCTAGGCGCGAACATGAATCCGCGAGTAAAGTGTCCATTAAAACCTATACGCAGCATCGAATCCACGAGTAAAAATGTCCATGGTATCTAGGCGCGAACATTGATCCGCGAGTAAAGTGTCCATTAAAGCCTATACGCGAGCATCGAATCCACGAGAAATGTACATGGGTATCTAGGCGCGAACATCGAATCTACGAGTAAATATTCCATTAAAGCCTATACGCTGCATCGAATCGCGAGTTAAAATGTCCATGTATTAGGCGGCGAACTCGAATCTACGAGTAAGGTCCACAAACCTAACTGAGCACGAATCCACGAGTAAAATGTCCATGGTATCTAGGCGCGAACATCAATATCTACAAGTAAATGTGCCATTAAAGCCTATACGCGAGCATCGAATCCGCGGTAAATGTCCTGTAATCTAGCGGCGAACATCGAATCACGAGGTAAAGTGTCATTAAAACCTATACGCGAGCATCGAATCCACGTAGTAAAGAGTCATGGTATTAGGCGGCGAACATCGAATCTACGAGTAAAGTTCCATTAAACCTATACGCGAGCATCGAATCCACGAGTAAAAATGTCCATGGTATCTAGGCCGAACATCAATCACAAGTAAAGTGCCATTAAAGCTATACGCGAGCATCGAATCCGCGAGTAAAATGTCCATGGTATCTAGGCGCGAACATCGAATCTACAACGTAAAGTGTCCTTAAAACCTATATGAGCATCGCATCCGCGTAGTAAAATGTCCCATGGTATCTAGGCGCGAACACATCGAATCTACGAGTTAAAGTGTCCATTAAAACCTATACGCAGCATCGAATCCGCAAGTAAAATGTCCATGGTATCTAGGCGCGAAATCGAATCTACGAGTAAACGTGCATTAAAACTATACGCGAGCATCTTCGAATCCGTCAAGTAAAATGTCCATGGTATCTAGGCGCGAAACATTGAATCTACGTAGTAAAGTGTCCATTAAAACCTATACGTGAGCATCGAATCCACGAGTAAAAATGTCCATGGTATCTAGGCGCGAACATCGAATCTACGATAAGTGTCCATAAACCTATACGCGAGCATCGATCCACGAGTAAAATGCCATGGTATCTAGGCGCGAACATCGAATCTACGAGTAAAGTGTCCATTAAAACCTATACGCGAGATCGAATCCCGAGTTAAATGTCCATGGGTAACTAGGCGGCAACATCGAATCTACAAGTAAAGTGTCCATTAAAACCTATACCGAGCATCGAATCCGACGAGTAAATGTACATTGGTAACCTAGGTGCGAACATCGAATCTACAAGTAAAGTGTCCATAAACCCTATACGCGAGCATCGAATCCGCGAGTAAATGTACATGGTTACCTAGGTCGAAACAATAATCTACAAGTAAAGTGTCCATTAAAGCCTATCGCGAAGCATCAAATCGCGAGTAAATGTCCATGGTATCGTAGTTGCGAACCATCGAATCTACAAAGTAAAGTGTCCATAAACCTATACCGAGCATCGAATCCGCGAGTTAAAATGTCCATGGTATACGAGGCGCGAACATCGAATCTACGAGTAAAGTGTCCATTAAAAACCTATACGCGAGCATCGAATCCGCGAGTAAAATGTCATGGTATCTAGGCGCGAACATCGAAATCTACGAGTAACAGTGTCCATTAAACCTATACGCGAGCTCGATCGCGAGTAAAATGTCCATGGTTTAGGCGGAAATCGATCTACGAGTAAAGTGTCCATTAAGCCTCATACGCGAGCATCGAATCCGCGATAATAGTCCTGTATCTAGGCGCGAACATCGAATCTCGAGTAAAGGTGTCCTTAAAGCCTATACCGAGCATCGAATCCGCGAGTAAAATGTCCATGGTATCTAGGCGGCGAAACATGCGAATCTACGAGTAAAGTGTCCATTGAAACCATGCACGAGCATCGAATCCGCGAGTAAAATGTCCATGGTATCTAGGCCCGAACATCGAATCTACGAGTAAAGTGTCCATTAAAACCTATACGCGAGCATCGAATCTGGCAGTAAATGTCCCTGGTATCTAGGGCGTCGAACATCGAATCTACGAGTAAAGTGTCCATTAAAGCCTATGCGCGAACATCGAATCCGCGAGCAAAGTGTCATAAAGCCTATGCGCGAACAATCGAATCCGGAGGTAAGTGTCCATTAAAGCCTATACGCGAACATCAATCCGAGAGTAAAATGTACATGGTATCTAGGCGCGAACGAACTCGAAATAGCGGCGAATGAGAGTAAAATAGATTTTTCGAATGTCCGGATATTGGAACGGTGTTCCCCAGACCATTTCCAGGTCCCACAGCCATTTACATTAAATTACCATGATATTTTAATTGATTCATGGAACTCCCATTGACTAATGGGTGGTTTCAATCTCTATTCAGTAAAAACATACCCCTGCAATCTTTTTTCCATGGTTCTGGTAATATGCAGTTTTGTCCACAATGGAGCCAAAGCTTTACCATACTATTTTCACTACTGTGCCTTGTATGTGTGCATTTTATCTTAATATTCATATTATTTAACCATCACTCAGACCAGATCCTATCCAGAGAAACCCACACCATGGACAAGGGCGAAACAGATAATTCTAAAGATTTCATCCCATATACCGCACACCTTTTGTCACAAAAATACAAACAAGATCCCAGAACGCCATCCGGTGAAATAATATATTTAATCTCTCACGTCTCGGGGGTCCTGGAAAAATCACATAAAATCTTTTACTCTTACGAGAAGGAGAGGGTGTCTGGGATTACTCGTGTTGAAATGATGTTTCCAAGGGAGGATCCAAACCCAGGACCTAGCGGTTGCTAAACACAGTGCCACCCCCATAGGGTGATCTGTGTGTGACCTTCCTGATGGTTAGTTTTTGCTAATCAGTGGATTCAGGTTACCGATATGGTTTCCAAATGGAATAAACTTCACAGGGAGGTTTGGATCAGGATTAGGTTTAGAGTTGGATCAGGATCACGGGTTAGAGTTAGGATCGGATCAGGGTTTAGAGTTAGGATCAGGATCAGGGTTAGAGTTGGATCAGGATACAGGGTTTAGAGTAGGATCAGGATCAGGGTTAGAGTTAGGATCAGGATCAGAGTTAGGATCAGGATTTAGTTAGAGTTATTGGATCATGATCTAGCGGTTAGAGTTAGGATCAGGATCAGATCGGTGAAGAGTTTAGGATCAGGATCTGGTTAGAGTTAGGATCAGGATCCGGGTTAGGTTAGGATCAGGAGTTAGGAATCAAGATTGGTTAGAGTTTTTATCAGGATTAGGGTTAGAGTTAGGATCAGGATTAGGGTAGAGTTGTGATCAGATTAGGGTTAGAGTTAGGATCAGGATTTGGGGTTAGAGTTAGATCAGGATCTGGTTTAGGACAGGGTAGAGTTAGATCAGGATTAGGGTTACGAGTTGGATCAGGATTAGGTTGGATCATGATTAGGGTTAGATTAGGATCAGGATTAGGGTGAGAGTTAGGATCAGGGATATGGGTTAGGATCAGGGTTAGAGTTGGATCAGGATCAGGGTTAGGATCAGGATCAGGGTGTTAGAGTTTGGATCATGATTAGTTAGAGTTTGGATCAGATTAGAGTTAGAGTAGGATCAGAGTTAGGGATTAGGGTTAGAGTTAGGATCAGGATTAGGGTTAGAGTTAGGATCAGGATTAGGGTTAGGTAGTTTGGATCATATTAGGTTAGAGTTTGGATCAGGATTAGAGTTAGGTACAGGATTAGGGTTTAGAGTTAGGATAGGATTGGGTTAGAGTTAGGATCAGGATTAGGGTTAGAGTTGGATCAGGATTAGGGTTAGAGTTAGGATCAGGATTAGAGTTTGGCCAGGATTAGAGTTGGGATCAGAGTAGAGTTTGGATCAGGATTAGAGTTTGGATCAGATTGGGTTAGTTAGGATCAGGATTAGGGTTAGATCAGGATTAGAGTTGGATCAGATTGGGGTTAGGAGTTGGATCAGGATTAGGGTTAGGTTAGGATCAGGATTAGAGTTGATGAGGATTAGGGTTAGAGTTGGATCAGATTAGGGTTAGAGTTAGGATCAGGAGATTAGGGTTAGAGTTTGATCAGGATTAGGGTTTAGTATTGGATCAGGATTAGGGTAGGTATCAGGATTAGAGTTTGGATAGGATTAGGGTTAGAGTTTGGATCAGGATTAGGGTTGGGTTAGGATCAGGATTTAGGTTAGGATCAGGATTAGGGTTAGAGTTTTGGATCAGGATTAGCGGTTTGGATCAGGATTAGGGTTAGTTAGGACAGATTAGGTATGATCAGGATTAGAGTTTGGATGAGATTAGGTTATTGATCAGGATTAGGGTTAGAGTTAGGATCTTGGATTAGAGTTTGATCAGGATTAGGGTTGAGTTTAGGATCAGGATTGAGTTTGGATGAGATTAGGGTTAGAGTTTGGATCAGGATTAGGGTTAGGATCAGGATTAGAGTTTGGATCAGGATTAGGGTTAGAGTTAGGATCAGGATATAGAGTTTGGATCAGGATTAGGGTTAGTTAGGATCAGGATTAGGGTTAGGATCAGGATTAGAGTTTGGATCAGGATTAGGTAAGAGTTTGGATCAGGATTAGGGTTAGAGTTAGGATCAGGATTAGAGTTTGGATGAGGATTAGGGTTTAGAGTTTGGATCAGGATTAGGTTTAGAGTTAGGATCAGGATTAGAGTTAGGATCAGGATTAGGGTTAGAGTTAGGATCAGGATTAGGGTGTAGAGTTAGGTGATTAGTTGGATGAGGATTAGGGTTAGAGTTTGGATCAGGATTAGGTGTTGAGTTAGGATCAGGATTAGGGTTCAAGTTTGGATCAATTAGTGATTAGTGTTAGTTAGGATCAGTATTAGGGTTAGGATGCAGGATTAGAGTTTGGATCAGGATTAGGGTTAGAGTTAGGATCAGGATTAGAGTTTGGATGAGGATTAGGGTTAGAGTTTGGATCAGGATTAGGGTTAGAGTTAGGATCAGGATTAGAGTTTGGATGAGGATTAGGGTTAGAGTTTGGATAAGTTAGGATCAGGATTAGAGTTTGGATGAGGATTAGGGTTAGAGTTTGGATCAGGATTAGGGTTGGATTAGGATCAGGATTAGGGTTAGGGTTAGGATCAGGATAGGGTTAGAGTTTGGGATTCAGGATGAGAGTTTGGATCAGGATTAGGTTATTAAGTATCAGGATTAGGGTTAGAATATCAGGATTAGAGTTTGGATGAGGATTAGGGTTGAGTTTGGATCAGGTAGGGTTAGAGTTAGATCAGGATTAGAGTTTGGATCAGGATTAGGGTTAGATGATTAGGATCAGGATTAGGGTTTGGATCGATAGGTAGAGTTAGGATCAGGATTAGAGTTTGGATGAGGATTAGGGTTAGAGTTTGATCAGATTAGGGTGAGAGTTAGATCAGGATTAGAGTTTGGACTCAGTGATTAGGTTAGAGAAGAGTTAGGATCAGGATTAGGGTTAGAGTTAGGATCAGGATTAGTAGAGATTTGGATCAGGATTAGGGTTAGAGTTAGGATCAGGATTAGAGTTTGGATGAGATTAGGGTTTGAGTTTTGATCAGGATTAGGGTTTAGAGTTAGGATCAGGATTAGAGTTTGGATCAGGTTATTAGGGTTAGAGTTAGGATCAGGAGTTAGAGTTTGGATGAGGATTAGGGTTAGAGTTTGGATTCAGGGATTGGTTAGAGTTAGGATCAGGATTAGAGTTTGGATCAGGATTTAGGTTAGAGTTAGGATCAGATTAGAGTTAGATCAGGATAAGTTGGATCAGGATTAGGGTTAGAGTAGGTATCAGGATTAGGGTTAGAGTTAGGATCAGGATTGAGTTTGGATCAGGTATTAGGGTTAGATTTGATCAGGATTCAGGTTAGAGTTTGGATGAGGTTAGGGTTTAGAGTTTTGGATCAGGATTAGGGTTAGAGTTAGGATGAGGATTAGAGTTTGGATCAGGATTAGGGTTAGATTTGGATCAGGATTAGGGTTAGAGTTAGGATCAGGATTAGAGTTTGGATCATAGAGGGTTAGAGTTAGGATCAGGATTAGAGTTTGGATGGGATTAGGGTTAGAGTTTTGATCAGGATTATTGTAGAGTTAGGATCAGGATTAGAGTTTGGATCAGGATTAGGGTTAGAGTTAGGATCAGGATTAGAGTTTGGGATGAGGATTAGGGTTTAGAGTTTGGATCAGGATTAGGGTTGAGTTAGGATCAGGATTAGAGTTGTCAGGATTAGGGTTAGAGTTGAGATCAGGATTAGAGTTAGGATCAGGATTAGAGTTTGGATCAGGATTAGGGTTAGAGTTAGGATCAGGATTAGAGTTTGGATCAGGATTAGGGTAAGAGTTTGGATCAGGATTAGGGTTAGAGTTAGGATCAGGTTAGAGTTTGGATCAGGATTAGGGTTCAGATTAGGATCAGGATTAGGGTTAGAGTTAGGATCAGGATTAGAGTTGGATCAGGATTAGGGTAAGAGTTTGGATCAGGATAGGGTTTAGAGTTAGGATCAGGATTAGAGTTTGGATCAGGATTAGTAGATTTGGATCAGGATTAGGGGTTTAGATTAGGATCAGGATTAGGTTAGGATCAGGGATTAGAGTTTGGATCAGGATTAGGGTTAGAGTTTGGATCAGGATTAGGGTTAGAGTTAGGATCAGGATTAGAGTTTGGTGAGGATTAGGGTTAGAGTTTGGATCAGGATTAGGTTTAGAGTTAGGATCAGGATTAGAGTTAGGATCAGGATTAGGTTAGAGTTAGGATCAGGATTAGGGTTAGAGTTAGGATCAGGATAGAGTTAGGGATTAGGTTAGGTTGGATCAGGATTGGGTTAGAGTTAGGATCAGGATTAGGGTTAGAGTTGGATCAGATTAGTGTTAGTTAGGATCAGATTATGGGTTATGATCGGATTAGAGTTTGTGGATAAGTAGGGTTAGAGTTTGATCAGGATTAGGTTGGAGTTGAGTATCAGGATTAGGGTTAGAGGAACAGGATTAGGGTTAGAGTTTGGATCAGGATTAGCGTTTGGATCAGGGGGGGGGGGATTAGGTTAGTTAGGATCAGGATTAGGTTAGGATCAGGATTAGAGTTTGGATGAGGATTAGGGTTTGAGTTTGGATCAGGATAGGGTTAGAGTTAGGATCAGGATTAGTAGATTTTGGATCGGATTAGGGTTAGAGTTAGGATCAGGTATTAGAGTTTGGATGAGGATTAGGGTTAGTAGGATTAGAGTGGAATCAGGATTAGGGTTAGGATAGGGTTAGGAATCAGGATTAGAGTTTGGATCAGGATTAGGGTTAGGAGTTAGGATCAGGATTTGAGTTTGGATCAGGATTAGGGTTAGTTAGGATCAGATTAGGGTTAGGAGACAGGATTAGAGTTTGGATCAGATTAGGGTAAGAGTTTGGATCAGGATTAGGGTTTAGAGTTTAGGATCAGGATTTAGAGTTTGGATGAGGATTAGGGTTAGAGTTTGGATCAGGATAGGTTTAGAGTTAGGATCAGGATTAGAGTTAGGATCAGTGATTAGGTGTTAGAGTTAGGATCAGGATTAGGGTGTAGAGTTAGGATCAGGATTAGAGTTTGATGAGTGTATTAGGTTAGAGTTTGGATCAGGATTAGGGTTAGAGTTAGGATCAGGATTAGGGTTAGAGTTGGATCAGGATTAGTGTTAGTTAGGATCAGGATTAGGTTGATCAGGATTAGAGTTTGGATCAGGATTAGGGTTAGAGTTAGGATCAGGATTAAGTTTGGATGAGGATTAGGGTTTAGAGTTTGGATCAGGATTAGGGTTAGAGTTGGATCAGGATTAGAGTTTGGATGAGGATTAGGTGTAGAGTTTGGATTAGGGTTAGGATCAGGATTGAGTTTGGATGAGGATTAGGGTTAGAGTTTGGATCAGGATTAGGGTGAGTTAGGATCAGGATTAGGGTAGGGTTAGGATCAGGATTAGGGTTAGAGTTTGGGATCAGGATTAGAGTTTGGATCAGGATTAGGTTAGTAAGATCCGGATTAGGGTTAGGATCAGGATTGGTTGGATGAGGATTAGGGTTAGAGTTGGATCAGGATTAGGGTTAGAGTTGGATCAGGATTAGAGTTGGATCAGGATTAGGGTTAGAGTTTAGGATCAGATTAGGTAGAGTTAGGATCAGGATTAGAGTTTGGATTCAGATTAGGGTTAGATTAGGATCAGGATAGAGTTTGATGAGGATTAGGGTTAGAGTTTTGATCAGGATTAGGTTAGAGTTAGATGATTGAGTTGGGGGATCAGGATTAGGTTAGAGTTAGGATCAGGATTAGGGTTAGAGTTAGGATCAGGATTAGAGTTTGGATCAGGTTAGAGTTAGGATCAGGATTAGAGTTTGGATGAGGATTAGGGTTAGAGTTTTGATCAGGATTAGGGTTAGAGTTAGGATCAGATTAGAGTTTGGATCAGGATTAGGGTTAGAGTTAGGATCAGGATTAGAGTTGGGATGAGGATTAGGGTTAGAGTTTGGATCAGGATTAGGGTTAGAGTTGGATCAGATTAGAGTTTGGATCAGGATTAGGGTTAGAGTTAGGATCAGGATTAGAGTTAGGATCAGGATTAGAGTTTGGATCAGGATTAGGGTTAGAGTTAGGATCAGGATTAGGGTAGAGTTAGGATCAGGATTAGAGTTAGGATCAGGATTAGGGTAGAGTTTGGATCAGATTGGGTCAGTTGGATAGGTGGTTAGGAGTTTGGAATGAGGATTAGGGTTAGAGTTTGGATCAGGATTAGAGTTGGATCAGGATTAGGGTTTAGAGTTTGGACAGGATAGGGTTAGAGTTAGGATCAGATTTAGGGTTTGGATCAGGATAGGGTTAGAGTTAGATCAGGATTAGAGTTTGGATCGAGGATTAGGTGAGTTGGATAGTTAGGGTTAGAGTTAGGATGGATTAGAGTTTGATCAGGATTGAGGGTTAGAGTTAGGATCAGGATTAGGAGTTGGATGAGGATTAGGGTTCAGAGTTGGATAGGATTAGGGTTAAGTTGGATCAGGATTAGAGTTGGATCAGGATTAGTGGTTAGAGTTAGGATCAGGATTAGAGTTAGGATCAGGATTAGAGTTTGGATCAGGATTAGGGTTAGAGTTAGGATCAGGATTAGAGTTTGGATCAGGATTAGGGTAAGAGTTTGGATCAGGATTAGGGTTAGATGTTAGGATCAGGGTTAGAGTTTGGATCAGGATTAGGGTTAGAGTTAGGATCAGGATTAGGGTTAGAGTTAGGATCAGGATTAGAGTTTGATCAGGATTAGGGTAAGAGTTTGGATCAGGATTAGGGTTAGAGTTAGGTCAGGGTTAGAGTTTGGATCAGGATTAGGGTTAGAGTTTGGATCAGGATGGGTTAGAGTTAGGATCAGGGTTAGAGTTAGGATCAGGATTAGGCTTAGAGTTAGGATCTTCCTCCTCATGGGCGTAGCTACAGATTTATGGGCCCTGATGCAAAATTTGGGCATGGGCCCCCCACTGGGTAAATGCTTGGCATGCAGACCCTGATAAACTGGTTGGGAAACTGGCACTGCACAGAGCCAGGCACTGGTTAAATGCTTGCCACACAGACAATGGTAAAACAGTTGGCACACAGACTGGTAGTTTTGGAACCTTAGCACAAAATGGGGCCCCTTCTTGGCCAAGGGCCTTTGTCCGGTCGCATCCCCTGCACCCCTGGTAGCTACACCACTGCTAGCCCTTTTCTTGCAGCCTCTTTGGGCCATTCCCTTGCAGCTTCCAGTGGCCCCCCTACAGAAAACTATAAAAACAGTTTTCTGTAAGGGGGCCATGGGGCCCGCAAGTGGACGGGGCCACAGGGTTCTTGATTGGTAAGGGCCAGCAAGCAGGAGGCATTAAAAAAAGCAGTGCGGTGGGCTGTGCTGTTCTCCCCATCCCCCCTCCTACCTGTCAGTCATGCACTGAGCATGTGCCAACCGCAGATTAGAGGAGGAACTAGTATTGTGACCGCAGATTCAGAACCTCCCACCCCCTAACTTTCTGATCAGGGATTTCTTGATATCTTGGGCTGTGGAGCGCGTAGAGAGGTGGTTGATGGTTCATTTTAAAGGTAGGAACCTGACCTTTGTTTGGAGACCACAGTTGCCCTTAAAATAAACTGTTGGATCTTTCGGATTTGAGCGGACGCCACTAGGCCACAATCCGTCACTTTTAATATCTGTCTTGTCTCCTGATCCTGCCATCACCAGGCACAGTGAGTTCATAGTTTTATATGTGTATCATACCAGTTGCTGTGGGCAAAGTTGTATGTACCACTATTTGTTCAGCACTCTGGCACATATATTACCAACATCCATGTGGAGGACTGACCTAACAATTTCTTCTGAACTGGAGGGTTTAGCACCCACTGTACGGCCAGCCCTCCAGCTTACCAGTCAGTGTCTAGTCAGCCCCCCTGCACAAGCCGTGCCTGTTTTTTTGCGTGCTGGTGGAAACCATAGGGGCGGCTCTAAAAGGTTTGTCTTGGGCGTTAAAAGGTCTAGAAGGGCCCCTGCTCTTAGTTTCACTCTGGGCGTATCCCGTGTCTTTGTGGTTCCCGTCTTCCGTTGTTTAACACCAGATATTGACGTAGAAATCCTTCAATTCTTTATTAAAAATCTCTAAAACCTCATGTTAAACCAGAGCTGTACCCTGCATAATGGCTGCCAACGGGATCCAACAGAGACACTATTATATTTCTGTGCGTTACAATAGGACACTTTATATGACAAATTAAATATACTTTGCACAACATACACAGGTATGTATTAAACACATTAACATGCCTGACAATGAACTCTCTGGTGTGGAGGGTCTTCATACATGATATCAGTGGTCTGATTGGTCTAAATGATTGTCGTTATCGTGTCACAGGAAGCCCCACCCCTGACAAGCCTCCTGAAGTCCATGATGGACCCTGATATACAGTTCAACCAGCATGAGGAATCCCTTGTGAGAATTCAAGCTGTTTGATTACTTCCTGAGCAGATATTGTCCACCATGTCTAACTGACCATATTCCTTGTATAAAGAGTCCATAGTGCCGATTGTGAACTCCCTGAGTCATAGAAAGGATCCAGTCTGAAGTTCAATGGAAATTCCAAGGATTATTTTCTATCATTGTCCAGTGTCCAGATTGACTGTCAATTGGTATTGGGTGGAAGTAAGGAATATCCCGATCCACACACTTCTCCCCTCAACGAATGAGGATCCCATATGTCCAGGACGAGAGACAAGGACGCCAATAGATCAACAGATAACAAACACCATGTGATCAGAAAAGGAAGTGTCCATCACTCTGATAGGACGCTGAACACCTCTCTCATGAGTGGGGTAGAGTCTGGCTGAATGTCCCAGATCTCCAGAAGTTGCTTGCTGTGGATATCATTCATACTGCGCAGCTCTGTAAGACACTCCATCACCTTGGCAAATAGAACCCTGAGGTAAACAGACAACATGAAATTAAATACTACAGTTACATTATTAATTCTCCAAACTAACCTCCAGGGGGCACTACTCAACATGAAATACTACAGTTACATTATTAATTCTCCAAACTAACCTCCAGGGGGCACTACTCACAGAAATACTACAGTACATTCATAATTCTCCAAACTAACCTCAGGGGCCTATCACATGAAATACTACAGTTACATTTATAATTCTCCAAACTAACTCCAGGGGGCACTACTCAACATGAAATACTACAGTTACATTCATAATTCTCCAAACTAACCTCCAGGGGGCACTACTCAACATGAAATACTACAGTTACATTATTAATTCTCCAAACTAACCTCCAGGGGGCACTACTCAACATGAAATACTACAGTTACATTATTAATTCTCCAAACTAACCTCCAGGGGGCACTACTCAACATGAAATACTACAGTTACATTCATAATTCTCCAAACTAACCTCCAGGGGGCACTACTCAACATGAAATACTACAGTTACATTTATAATTCTCCAAACTAACCTCCAGGGGGCACTACTCAAACATGAAATACTACAGTTACATTATTAATTCTACAAACTAACCTCCAGGGGGCACTACTCAACATGAAATACTACAGTACATTATAATTCTCCAATCTAACCTCCAGGGGGCACTACTCAACATGAAATATACAGTTTATATTATTAATTCTCCACTAACCTCCAGGGGGCACTACTCAACATGAAATACTACAGTTACATTATTAATTCTCCAAACTAACCTCCAGGGGGCACTACTCAACATGAAATACTACAGTGTCATTATTAATTCTCCAAACTAACCTCCAGGGGGCACTACTCAACAAAATACTACAGTTACATTCATATTCTCCAACTAACCTCCAGGGGGCACTACTCAATATGAAGGTCAGGGAACAGCAAGTATTATAGATTGGCTGGTTCTGTGGCTAAACAGGGATTGCTTCCAACTTGATCAGATGTATTAGACCCTGGATGTTACGACGGATCATGCTATCATTATAAGGGCTATATTGACTCTATATAAGGCTATAATGGACTCTATATAAGGACTATAATGACTCTATATAAGGCTATAATGACTATATAAGGACTATAATGACTCTATATAAGACTATAATTGACTCTATATAAGGACTATAAGGACTTCTATATGGAACTATAATGACATATATGGCTATAATGACTGCTATATGGACTATAATGACTATATAATAATGGACTATATATAATGACTTCTATATAGGACTATAATGACTCTATATAAGGACTATAATACTCTATATAGGACTATTGACTCTATATAATGACTAAATGACTCTATAATGGACTATAAACTATGATGACATAATGACTCTAATATGGACTATAATGACTCTATATATGGGACTATAATGACTCTATATAGGACTATATAATGACTCTATATATAGGACTATAATGACCTCTATATAAGGACTATAATGACCTATATATAACTATAATGACTCTATTAAGGACATTTATTAATTGGACTCTATATAAGTGACTATAATATTGACTACTATATAAGGACTATATGACTCTCTATAAGGACATATGACTCATGATGGACTAAATGACTCTATATAAGGACTATAATGACTCTATCTATATAAGGACTATATGACTCTATATAAGGACTATAATGTACTCTATATCAGGACTATAATGACTATATAAGGACTAATAATGACTATATCATGACATAATACTATATAAGGACCTATATTTGACTATATAAGGACTATTGACTCTATATAAGGACTATAATGACTCATATAAGGACTATAAGGACTATATAATGGACTATAATACTCTATATAAGGACTTAATGACTCATATAAGGACTATATGACTCTATATAAGGACTATAATGACTATATAAGAGACTAAATGACTATATAATGCCTACAATGACTCTATATAAGGACTATATTGACTCTATATAAGACTATAACTGACTCTATATAAGGACTATATTGTACTCTATATAAGGACTATAATGACTCTATATAAGGACTATAATGACTCTATATAAGGACTATAATGACTATATAAGGACTATAATGACTATATAAGGACTATAATGACTCTATATAAGGACTATATTGACTCTATATAAGGACTATATTGACTCTATATAAGGACTATAATGACTCTATATATGGACTATAATGACTCTATATATGGACTATAAAGACTCTATATAAGGACTATAATGACTCTATATAAGGACTATAATGACTCTATATAAGGACTATAATGACTATATAAAGACTATAATGACTCTATATAAGGACTATAATGACTCTATATAAGGACTATAATGACTCTATATAAGGACTTTATTCCAGTGTTACAATATGCAGAACAATAACCATATAATAAGAAATATCAGAAAGGCGACACATCGGTCAAATCATCACATTTCATCAGATACCCCAGTCCCGTACCTGCTCTGTGGAGATGCGGGGCGCTGGCACTCAATGTAGGATTTCAGGGTCAAAGCAAAATATTCCTGGAGATTTTGGATTTTCTCCTGTTCACGGACACCTGGACGGTCTACAACAGAAAAAATATCTAGTAAACAGAGACTGCCAAGAAGCTCACCTGTAAACACAGGTGTAATCCATAGAGCAGATAATTCAGTGGGTGGGAGTCATTCAGCCTCAATACAAACATCTCAGGAGGGTCTTTAAAGGTTGCGTTGACCCAGAATGAACTGTGCAGAATTACCATTTTGTACAGTAATCACTATGAGGCAACACTGGGAAAGACAATTTCCCACCATGCAATTCACACATACCAACTGTCACCATTCCAGCTACAGTAAAACTTCACACAGCAGAAGGATTTATGATAATTAGGTACTTGATTGACAGCTAAAATGTAAGATGGTTCAGATTGGATATCTATAGAAATAGGGGACAGAACAACCAAATAATGTTACAGTGATAGTTGGGAATAATTATATTTTCCACTAATGGCCAATTAAAAAATTCACTTTAAAGGATAAAGGTCACGCTTTTGAGGACATATTTTAGACAGAGAAGAAAACTGGTTCATAAGAGTAGTGAAATAGGCCAGGAATGTAAAATTACAAAAGCATCCCTGAATAGGGGTTTGGACATCACCTTTCCTCTTCCTACAATGTTCTTTTAACAGATTTTCCCTGAATGAGCAATTGGGTCACTACAATTACTACAAAAGTTTGTGTGTGGGGACCATGCCCTTTTTAGGGTAACTGCGGTCTCCAAACAAGGGCCCTTTATTAAAAAGATCACATTGCTACCTTTAAAACGACTCCAAGATCATACGTATAGCTGCAATCTATCCAAATCTATAGCAGTATGAAGGGTGGTATTTCCAGCCAGCACCATTGCTCTGACCCCCCCCCCCCCTACTTTGCCTACAGCACTGAGCATGCCCAGTTGTATCCTACTGCTGTAACCGCCCTTAAATAGCTTCAGGAAAAAATGTTTCTTTGGGGTGTGAGTGTTCTTACACAGGTAAGTAAGGTGAGGATGTGCACTGGCTGGTGCCAGAAGAAACTCAGAAGACAACCGCTTACCGCTGCATAAAATCCTTTATTGGTATCCGCCTGACGTGTTTCAGACTAAACAGTCCGTAATCATAGGCACCATCATTGTGAAGTTTTCCCCAATTGTGACTCATTTCCTGGCTTATTCTGACTGTCTTGAGTGTAAATTTAAAAGCCTATACCTTAAGACCCAGAGAAGCTAGGGACATCATGCTAGGCTTGGATGGAGACCACAGTTCCCCTTTAAACCATGGAGAGAATAAAATCTCTGGGGACAGCCAACAAGCTATATGGTCATGGAGATACTTACCTGAAGAGAAAAGGGACATGGCGCCCATTAAGGCATACTCCTCATCACACAGATTCAGCTTCTTCAACATAAAATGGAACCTTACCAAGGGTTCGAGGAAAAGTTGCTTGAAACCAGCTGTATGGAAGAAGGTGACAGATTGGATGAGGTCAGAGACATTGTTTGATTGGATGGGGTCAGAGACATTGTAGGAGTGGACGAAACACTGTTTGATTGGAGGAGAAGGTCAAAAAGATTGCATGATTGGATGAGGTCAGAGGCATTGTGTGATTGGAGGAGATTGTCTGATTGGAGGTGATCATAAGAAACAGTGTCTGATTGGAGGAGAAGGTCAAAAACATTGTGTGATTGGAGGAGAAAGTCAGATGGGAGAAGATGGGAGGAGACAGTGTCTTATGGGATGAGATGGTCAGAAACAGTCTCCTCCCATCAGACACTGTCTCCTCCAATCAGACACGGTCTCTGACTATCTCCTCCAATCAGAAACTGTCTCTAACTATCTCCTGCCATCAGACACTGTCTCCTCCAATCTGAAACGGTCTCTGACTATCTCCTCCCATCAGACAGTGTCTCTGACTAGCTCCTCTCATCAGACACTGTGTCCGATTGGAGGAAAAGGTAACAAATGTGTCACATGGAGATAATGTGAGTTAGGGTAAATAAGTGAAGGGAATACATTGTGTGTGATTATCAGACTGTAAACTCCTCACTGCAGAGATCAATTCACCCCGTTTATCTAGAACATTATAAGAAATATTGTTCTCTGTCTGCCCCAATCTAGACCAAATGCCATAAAAACTCAACCCCGTTATTTGGTAATGGACTTGAACCTTTATTTAAGATATTTAGAATTGTAACACAAACCGTAATAGCATTATAATGTCAATTACAATGTGATCCAGGAATTCCAGGCTATACAGTGAGGTCATAGTAACAATCCCCATCCTATCTGCTGTACCAGGACCTACAAAGCTAGATCCTTACCTCACCAAGGGGACACAGCCAATAAGGAGAGACATTGTTAAACAGCTTCTCCTATTCTGTCTCCTCCTCTGGGGGGCGATATTTCTACTTGTCTTGCCTAGCGCTGGGTTTTTTAGCTATGTCTCCAAGGACCATTACGGGTCCCCGAGGGGCTACTAGGGGTTCATAGAGATATGAACTGTACAGATCCTACCACGTTTAGATAGACAGATCTATAAGTGCCCAAGTAAATTCCAATTGATAACCATTTCTTGGTATAGCACCAATGGTTGTCTATCAACCTGTTCGTTCCCTTTATAAGGACAGTGGAGTTGTAGAGGTTCATAGTAGACAAATAACCCATTTGGAAGTCATTATCTGATGTGTGAATGGACTTGGTGTCACCATGATGGTTGACATTGGGCAATCCCTAAATAACCACTTACCCAAGGTCATATCATCAATATTGTAGGTGATTGGGCCGCACTCCCAGGTCTGAGTCTCTGCGTTAAATACGGTGTTGAACCGGATCAAGCACAGTTCCAGTGCGCAGCCTTTCAGGAGGGTGATCTGGTCTTCGATATTCAGGTTCCTGGTGGAACACAAGGTCCAACATTTCACATGGGGCCAAACAATAGTAAGAACCATGATCCTCACCTTCCCTTACAGACCATGGAGCTCCTGACATCACCGGATACAGGTCAGTTCAGGGTTAGTGGCCAACATCATATGGATCAAAGCATCACGAGGGACAGACAATGAAGTTCTCATTATGGAGTTGGACAACTGCACAGAGACACCAAACTCATAAATATTCTGTATTTAGCATCAACAGGGCTCACAAAGCCGCCACTTCCCTAACCAACTGTTACATTGAGGAATGATAATGACTTCACATGTGGTCATGGAACTAGTAGCAAATAATACATGACAGTCACATGGCATTATTCATGCATTGCTTACATATGTGTTGTTTTAGTTTGATCATGCATTATATGATAGTATAGAGTATATAGTACGGTATAATTTACAGTGTATAGTGTAGTATATAGTATAATATTTATTGGGAAGCCTGGTCAAGTTTCCATGTGGTAATAGCACCCCCAACATGGCCCTTCAATTTGAGATCCTATGCCTTTAATATAAAGCACTGGATGGACGGCCTCTTCCCTCATTTTAAGAAGCCAAAGGCCTGGGGGAAGTGAGAAAGCCTGTTATATGGATCCAGTGTGTAAGAATGAGAAATGTTTGCTAATCATAATTAAAAGTAATTATAAGTAATAAAGGTTAGAAGTTAGGACCTTCCAGACTGGGGTTACCTTGACGTGGTTGGAAGGCTTTTCATTCATGTGATCACAGTAATGTATACTAAAACCCCTTTGTTTATAAAGTATGCCCGTGTACAGATAATATGATATTGTATGGGGCCCAGGAATGTGCATTGATTATCTTTTCTATGTTTATATATATAGATATACTGTATATACAGATAATATGATATTGTATGGGGCCTAGGAATGTACATTGATTATCTTTTCTATATTTATATATATAGATATACTGTATATACAGATAATATGATATTGTATGGGGCCTAGGAATGTGCATTGATTATCTTTTCTATGTTTATATATATAGATATACTGTATATACAGATA
>JAACNH010000148.1:0-117852 GCA_019447015.1 Hymenochirus boettgeri | reverse complement strand
ATAAACATATAAAAGATACAATGTACTTCCTAGGCCCCATACACTATCATATTCCTCTGTATATACAGTATATCTATATATATATATATAAACATAAGAAAAGATAATCACTGCACATTCCTAGGCCCCATACAAATCATATTATCTGTATCTATACAGTATATCTATATAATATATAAACTCGAAAAGATAATCAAGGCACTTCCTGGGCCCCATACAATATCTATATCTTATTCCCGTATATCTATATATAATAAACAAGAAAAAGATAATCAATTTACATTCGCTAGGCCCCATACAAATCTATAATTTGGTATATACAGTATATCTATATATAATAAACATAGAAAAGATAATCAATGCACATTCCTATGCCCCATAAATATCAATTATCTGTATATACAGTATCTCTATATATATATAAACATCTAAAAGATAATCACGGCCATTCCTGGCCCCATACAATATAATTATCTGTATATACGTATATCTCTATTTAAACACTAGAAAAGATAATCAATGCACATTCTGGTCCCCATACAATATCATATTTCTGTATCTACAGTTATCTATATATATATATAAGACAATAGAAAAGATAATCAATGTACATTCCCTAGGCCCCATACCATAATCATATTATCTGTATTCCAGTATATCATATTATAAACATAGAAAAGATACAATGCAATTCCTAGCCCATACAATACATATTATCTGTATATACAGTATATCTATATGTAAAACATAGCAAGATAACAATGCACATTCCTAGGCCCCATACAATATCATATTATCTTTATATACAGTATATCTATATGTTATAAACATAGAAAGATAATCAATGCACATTCCTAGCCCCATACCATCTCATTATCTGTTATACAGTAATATCTATATATATATATTATATAAACATATAAAAGATAATCAATGTACATTCCTGGGCCCATACAATATCATATTATCTGTATATACAGTATATCTATATCGAAATATAAACATAGAAAAGATAATCATGTCTTCGCTGGGCCCCATACAATATCTATTATCTGTATATACAGTATATCTATATAATAAACATGAAAAGATAATCAATGCACATTCCTAGGCCCATCAAATCAATATTATCTGTATATCAGTAATATCTATATGTATAAACATAAAAAGATAATCAAGGCATATTCTAGCGCCCCATACAATATCATATGTATCTGTATTTACCGTAATCTATATATATATAACAATAGAAAAGATACTCATGTACATTCCAAGGTCCCTACAATATTCATATTATTGATATACAGTTATATCTATATATATCTATAATATTATATATAACATAGAAAACATACTATAATGGTACAATTCCTAGGCCCATACAATATCATATTATCTGTATATACAGTATACTATATGTATAAAACTAGAAAAGATATCATGCACATTCCAGAGGCCCCATACAATATCATATTATCTGTATATACAGTATAATCTTATAGATATATAAACATAGAAAAGATAATCAATGCACATTCCAGGCCAACCTACATATCATATTATCTGTATATACAGTATTATCTATATATTATATATATAAACATAGAAAAAGATAATCAATGCACATTCCTAGGCCCCATTACAATATTCATATTATCTGTATATAGTATATCATATAGTATATAAACATAAACAGATAATCAATGCACATATCCTAGGCCCCATACATATCATATTATCTGTAGTATATCAGATATCTATATATTATAACATAGAAAAAGATAATCAATGCCACATCTTCCTAGGCCCCATACAATATATTTATGTATATACAGTAATCTATATATATAAACATATAAAGATAACAATGGCACATTCCTAGGGCCCCAGACAATATCATATTCTCTGTATAGTACAGTAATACTATAATATAAACAATAGAAAAGATAATCAACTGCACATTCCTAGGGCCCATACACATATCATATATTCTATTAGTACCACGGATTATATATATGATATATAAAACTAGAAAAGATAATCAATGCACATTCCTAGGAGGCCCCAACAATATCAATATATCGTATTACAGGATATGCTTAATATATGAATAACTAGAAAAGATAATCAATGCACATTCTAGGCCCCATACAATATCAATTACTGTATTACCAGTAGTATCTAAAATTAAAACATAGAAAAGATATCAATGCACATTCCTATGTCCATACCAATATCAATTTATCTGGATATACAGTATATCTATATATATTGAATATAAACATAGAAAGATAATCAAATGCACATTCCTAGGCCCCATACAATATCAATATTATCTGTATATACAGTTATTATCTATATATATATATAATAACATAGAAAAGCATAATCAATGTCATTCCTAGTACCCATACAATATCATAATTATCTGTAATTACAGTATATATATATATAATAGTTATATATATATATATATAACATAGAAAAGATAATCAATTGTACATTCCGAGGCCCCATACAATATCATAGTTTTTGTCTGTATAACTAATATCATAGGATTAAACATAGAAAGCTATATCAATGCACATTCCTAGGTTCACATACAATATTCATATATCTGTATAACAGTATATCTATATAATATATATATAAACAATATAAAGACAATCAATGGCACTTCCTCGGCCCCATACAATAATCGTATATCTGTATATACAGTATATTAGATAATAAATAAACATAGAAAAGAAATCAATGCACATTCTAGGCCCTCATACAATATATAGTATCTGTATATACAGGATATCTAGATATATAAAAACATAGAAAAGTATCAACACTTCCTAGCCCCATACAATATCATATTCTCTGTATACAGTAATCTACTATATATAAACATAGAAAAGATAATCAATGCACATTCCTAGGGCCCATACAATATCATATTATCAGTATATCAGTATATATATATATATATAAACATAGAAAAGATAAAATGCACATTCCTAGGCCCCCATACATATCATTATATCGTAATATACAGTATACTATATATATATATAAACATAGAAAAGCGAATCAATCATGCACATTCCTAGGCCCCCATACAATATCTATTATCTGTTATACAGTATATCTTAAAATATTAACATAGAAAAGCTAAATCAAATTGGCCACATTTCCTAGGTCCCATACAATATCATATTATCTGTATATACAGTATCATATATATATATTATAAACATAGAAAAGATAATCAATGCACACTTCCTAGGGCCATACAATTCATATGCTATCGGCTGTATAACAGTATATTATAAATTATATATAACATAGAAAAGAAATATCAATGCCATCGTTCCGAGCCCATTACAATATCGATATATCTGATATACAGGTAATATATATATATAATATTTATAAATATACATATAAAAGATAATCAATGTAATTCCTAGTGCCCTACAATATCATATTATCTGTATTACAGTAATATCTTATATATATTAAACTAAAAGATATCATGCCGATTCCTAGGTCCCCATACAATATCCATATTTCCTGTCTATACAGTAATATCATATATATATATATATAAACTATAAAAGATAATCAATGCCATTCCTAGGCCCCATAACATATCATATTATCTGTATAGACAGTATAATATATATATATATAAACTAGAAAGATAATCAATGTACATTCCTAGGCCCCATAACAATATCTATTATCTGTATATACAGTATATCTATATAATAACCATAGAAAAGAAGAATCAATGCACTTCCTAGGGCCCCATACATATCATATTTCTGTTATATACAGTATTCTAATCTTATATATATATAAACATAGAAGATAATCAATTGTACCTTCCGAGGTCCCATACAATATCATATTATCTGTATATACGTATATAGATACATATAATATATATAAACATAGAAAAGATACAATGCACATTCCTAGGTCCCATACAATATCAATATTATCTGTATATACAGTATATCTATATATATATAAAACCCTAGAAATAAGATAATCAATGTACATTCCTAGGCCCCATACATATCATATTATCTGTATATACAGTAATCTATATATAGATATAAACATAGAAACATAATCAATGCACATTCCCTAGCCCCATCAATATCATATTATCGTATAACAGTATATCTATTATATATAAAATAAAAGATATCACATGTACAGTCCTAGGTCCCATACAATATCATATTATCTGTATATACAGTATATATATATATATATATATATATATAGTCTGCCGTGGGTCCCGCACTCACGTTTCAACTTTCTTTAGCCCCGGTGCATCTATAAACAACATATACTCCTCCAAAATAGAGCACTCGTGGGTCTTCCGCATACACTTATTTGTCACATCTGCTGTCAATAAAAGTTGTATGCGTGAAGACCCACAGTGCTCTCTTCTTTGGAGGTATTATATATAATATATATATATAATACATAGAAAAGATAATCCATGAACATTCTAGGCCCCATATACAATATCATATTATCTGTATATCCAGTATATCTATAATATTATAACATCGAAAAGATAATCAATTGCACATTCCTGCGGCCCCATACAATAGCATCTTTATCTGTATATCAGTATATTCTATATAATAAATATTAAAAGAAATCAATGTACATTCCTAGGCCCCATACAATATCATATTATCTGTTATACAGTATAACCTATATATATAAACATAGAAAAGATAATCAATGCACTTCCTGGCGCGCATACCATATCATATATCTGTACACGGGGGCATACTTTTAAACAAAAGGGGTTTTAGTATACATTACTTGTGATCACATGAATGAAAAGCCTTCCAACCACGTCAATGTAACCCCAGTCCTGGAAGTCCTAACTTCTAACCTTTAATTACTTAATACTACTTTTTAATTAGGATTAGCCAAATTTTCTCATTCTACACACCTGGATCCATATAACAGGCTTTCTCACTTCCCCCATGCCTTTGTCTTCTTAAAATAGGGAAGGGGCCGCCATCCATTGCTTTATATTAAAGGCATAGGATCTCAAATTGGAATGGCCATGTTGGGGGTGCTATTACCACAATGGAAACTTGGACCATGCTTCCCAAAAATATTATACGAATACTACACTATACACTGTAAATTATAACGTACTAATACTCTATACTCATCATATAATGCCATATCAAACTAAACAACCCATAGTACAGCAATGCATGAATAATGCCATGTGACTGTCATGGTATTATTTGCTACTAGTTCCATGACCACATGTGAATCATTATCATTCCTCAATGTAACAGTTGGTTAGGGAAGTGCGGCTTTGTGAGCCCTGTTGATGCTAAATACAGAATATTTATGAGTTTTTTTTTTTTTGGTGTCTCTGTGCAGTTTCGCAAACTCCATAATGAGAACTTCATTGTCTGTCCCTCGGATGCGTTGATCCATATATGTTTGCCACTAACCCTGAACTCTGACTTTATCCGGTGATGTCAGGAGCTCCATGGTCTGTAAGGGAAATGTGAGGATCATGGTTCTTACATTGTTTGGCCCCCATGTGAAATGTTTGACCTTGTGTTCCACCAGGACCTTTAATATTCGAAGACCCAGAATCACCCTCCTGAAAGGCCGCGCACTGGAACTGTGCTTGAAATCCGGTTCAACACCGTATTTTAACGCAGACTCAGACCTGGGAGTGCGGCCCAATCACCTACAATATTGATGATATGACCGGGTTAAGTGTTATTTAGGGATTGCCCAATGTCAACGATCATTGTGACACCAAGTCCCATTCACACATCAGATAATGACTTCCAAATGGGTTATTTGTCCTACTATGAACCTCTACCACTCCCCTGTCCCTTATAAAGGGAACGAACAGGTTGATAGACAACCTTGGTGCTATACCAAGAATTGGGTATCATTGGAATTTACTTGGGCACTAAGATCTGTCCTATCTAAACGCCTGGTAGGACTGTACGTTCAATATCTCTATGAACCCTAGTAGCCCCGCGGGACCCGTATGGTCTTGGAGACATAGCTAAAAAACCCAGCGCTATGCAGACAGTAGAATTATCGCCCCCCAGAGGAGGAGACCTAATAGGAGAAGCTGTTTAACAATGTCTCTCCTTATTGGCTTGTGTCCCCTTGGTGAGGTAAGGATCTAGCTTTTGTAGCCTGTACAAGCAGATAGGATGGGGATTGTTTACTATGACCTCACTGTATAGCCTGGAATTCCTGGATCACATTGTAATTGACATATAATGCTATTACGTTGTGTTACCATTCTAAATATCTTAATAAAGGTTCAAGCCATTAACCAAATAACTGGTTGAGTTTTTATGGCATTTGGTCTAGATTGGGCAGACAGAGAACATATTTCTTATAATGTTCTAGATAAACGGGTGAATTGATCTCTGCAGTGAGGAGTTTTACAAGTCTATAATCCAACCCAATGTTCCTTCACTATTTACCCGAACTCACATTATCTCCCATGTGACACATTTGTACCCTTTGTTCCTCCAACGGACACAGTGTCTGATGAGAGTAGCTAGTCAGAGACACTGTCTGATGGGAGATATGTCAGAGACCGTTTTCGATTGGAGGAGACAGTGGTCTGATGGCAGGAGATATTAGAGACAGTTCTGATTTGAGGAGATATCCAGAGACCGTGTCTGATTGGAGGAGACAGTGTCTGATGGGAGGATACTGTTTCTGACCATCCTCATCCCATAAGACCTGTCTCCTCCCTCTTCTCCTCCCATCTGCCTTTCCTCCTCCAATCACACAATGTTTTTGACCTTCTCCTCTCAATCAGACCCTGTTTCTTATGATCACTCCAATCTACATCTCCTCCAATCACACAATTCCCTGACCTCATCCAATCATGGCAATCTTTTTGACCTTCCTCTCTCAATCAAACAGTGTTTCGTCCACTCCTACAATGTCTCTGACCCGCATCCAATCAAACAAGGTCTCTGACCTCACAATCTGTCACCTTTCTTCCATACGGTGTTTCAAGCAACTTTTTCCTCGAACCCTTGGTAAGTTCCTTGTTATGTTGAAGAAGCTACTCTGTGTGATAGGGAGTATGCTTAATGGGCGCCATGTCCCTTTCTCTTCAGGTAAGTCTCCCATGACCATATAGCTTGTTGGCTGTCCCAGAGATTTATTCTCTCCATGGTTTAAAGGGTCACTGTGGTCTCCATCCAAGCCTAGCATGATGTCCCTAGCTTCTCTGGGGTCCTAGTATATGCTTTTAAAATTTACACTCAAGACGTCAAATAAGCCAGGAAATGAGTCACAATTGGGGAAACTTCACAATGATGTGCCTATGATTAGCGGAACTTTTTATTCTGAACACGTCCAGGCGGATACCAATAAAGGATTTTATTATGCAGGCGGTAAGCGGTTTGTCTTCTGAGTTTCTTCTGGCAACCAGCCAGTGCACATCCTCACCTATACTTACCTGTGTAAGAACATCACTCCCACCCAAAGAACAATTTTTTTCCTGAAGCTAGTTAAGGGCGGTTACAGCAGTAGATACAACTGGCATGCTCAGTGCTGTAGGCAAAGTAGGGGGGGGGGGGGTCGAGCAATGGTGCTTGGCTTGAAATACCACCCTTCATACTGCTATAGATTTGATAGATTGGCAGCTATCCTTAGGATCTTGGAGTCTTTTAAAGGTAGGCAATGTGGATCTTTTTAATAAAGGGCCCTTGTTTGGAGACCGCAGGTACCCTACAAAATGCATGGGCCCCACACACAAACTTTTTGTAGTAATTGTAGTGACCCAATTGCTCATTCAGGAAAATCTGTTAAAAGAAATTGTAGGAAGAGGAAAGGGATGTCCAAACCCTATTCAGGGATGCTTTTGTATTTTACATTCCCTGGCCTATTTCCCTACTCTTATTACCCAGTTTTTTTCTTCTCTGTCTCTAAATATGTCCTCAAAGCGGACTTTATCCTTTAAAAGTGATTTTTTAATTGGCCATTAGTGGAAATATAATTATTCGCCACTATCACTGTAACATTATTTTGGTTTTTCTGTCCCCTATTTCTATAGATATCCAATCTGAACCATCTTACATTTTAGCTGTCAATCACGTACCTAATTAATCATAAAGCCTTCTGCTGTGTGAAGTTTTACTGTACTGGAATGGGACAGTTGGTATTTGTGAATTAGCATGGTGTGAAATTGTCTTTCAGTGTTGCCTCATAGTGATTAACTGTACAAAATGGTAATTCTGCACAGTTCATTCTGGTTCACCGCAACCTTTAAAACCCTCCTGAGATGTTTGTATTGAGGCTGATGAACTCCCACCCACTGAATTTCTGCTCTATGGATTACACCTTTGTTTTACAGGTGAGCTTCTTGGCAGTCGCTGTTTACTAGATATTTTTTCATTTCTGTTGTAGAACCGTCCAGGTGTCTCGTGCACCGAGAAAATCCAAAATCTCCAGAATATTTGTCTTTGTGACCCTGAAATCCTACATTGATTGCCCATCGCCTGCCGCATCTCATCACATAGCAGGTACGGCCTGGGGTAATCTGATGCAATGTGATGATTTGACGATGTGTCGCTTTCTGATATTTCTTATTATATGGGTTATTGTTTCTGCATATTGTAACACTGGAATAAAGTCCTTATATAGAGTCATTACTAGTCTTATATAGAGCATTATAGTCCTTATATAGAGTCATTATATCCTTTATTAGAGTCATTAAGTCCTTATATAGTCTTAATAGTCCCCTTTATATAGATGTCATTATATCCTTATAATAGAGTCATTAGGGTCCATATATAGAGTCATTAGTCCTTATATAGAGTCAATATAGTCCTTATATAGAGTCATTATAGTCCTTATATAGATTCATTATAGTCCTTATATAAGTCCATTCTGCCTTATATAGTCCATTATTTAGTAGTCCTTATATAGCATTATAGTCCTTATATGATTCATTATAGTCCTTATAATAGTCCATTATAGTCGCTTATATAGAAGTCAATATAGTCCGTATATAGAGTCAATTGTCCTTATATAGAGTCAATATAGTCCTTATATAGAGTCCATTGTATCCTTATATAGTCATTATAGTTCCTTTATATAGTCATTATAGTCCCTTATCTAGAGTCATTATAGTCCTTATATAGAGTCATTATAGTCTTATATAGAGTCTTTTATAGTCCATATATAGGTCATTATAGTCCCATATATAGAGTCCTTATAGTCCTTATATGAGTCACTATAGTCCTTATATGAGTCAATATAGTCCCCTTATATAGAGTCCGTTATAGTCCTTTATTAGTCATTATAGTCCTTATATAGTCCATTATAGTCTTATTATATTCTTATAGTCCCTAATAGAGTCATTATAGTCCTTATATAGATCATTATAGTCCTTAATATAGAGTCATATAGTCTTATATAGATTCATTCATAGTCCTTATATAGGTCTATAGTCCTTATATAGAGCCAATAGAGTCCTTATATAGAGGTCAATTATAATCCTTATATATGTCGGTCATTATAGTCCTTATATAGATTCATTATAGTCCTTATATAGGTCATTATCGTCCCTATAAGAGTCATTATGTCCTATATTAGAGTCAATTATAGTCCATAAAATATAGGTCTAGAGTCCATATATAGATTCATTATAGTCCATATATGTCATTATAGTCCCATATATATGAGTCATTATAGTCCTTATATAGAGTCAATATAGTTCCTTATAGCGATCCATTATAGTCCTTATTAGTCATTATAGTCCTTATATAGAGTCCATGATAAGGCGCATATATAGAGTCATTATAGTCCTATTAGATCCCATTATAGTAGTCCCCCCCCCCCATATAAAATAGTCCCCCCCATTTATAGTCCCATATATTAGAGTCAATCTTATAGTCTTATATAGAGTCAATATAGCCGTATATAGAGTCATTATAGTCCTTTATATAGTCATATAGTCCTTATATCAGTCATTATAAGTCCTTATAATAGAGTCATTAAGTCTTATATATAGCACATATAGCCCTTATAATTACGAGCATGATCCATCGGGTAACATCCAGGGTCCTAATACATCTGATCAAGTTGGACTCATTCCTCTCTGTTTACCACATGAACCACCAATCTATAATACTTGCTTCCCTGATCCTCATATTGAGTAGTGTGCCCCCTGAGTTTAGGTTTGGACCGAATTATGAATTTAACTGTAGTACTTTGTTGTAGTAGTGCCCCCCATGGAGGTTAGTTTGAATTAATAATTAACTGTATATTTCATGTGAGTAGTGCCCCCGGGAGGTTAGTTTGGAGAATTACTAATGTAACTGTAGTATTTCATGTTTGATAGTGCCCCCTGGAGTTAGTTTGGAGAATAGAATATAACTGTAGTATTTCAGTTAGTAGTGCCCCTGGTTAGATTGGAGCAAGTAATACTGTAACTGTGTATTTCATGTTGATAGTGCCCCCTGGAGTTTAGTTTGTAGAATTAATAATGTAACTTAAAAGTGGGGGGGGGGGTTTTTATTTTCATGTTGATTAGTGCCCCTGATGTTAGTTTGGAGAATTAATAATGTAACTGTAAGTATTTCTGTGAGTAGTTGCCCCCTGAGGTAGTTTGGAGAATTATGAATGTAACTGTATCATTTCATGTTAGTAGTGCCCCCTGGAGGTTAGTTTTTGGAGCATTAATAATGTCTGTAGTCATTTCATGTTGAGTAGTTGCCCCCTGGAGGTTAGTTTGGAGAATTAATAATGTAACTGTAGTATTTCATGTGATTAGTGGCCCCCTGGAGGTTAGTTTGGAGAATTATGAATGTAACTGTAGTATTTCATGTTGATAGGCCCCCTGGAGGTTAGTTTGGAGAATTATAAATGTAACTGTAGTAGTTCATGTTGAGTAGTGCCCCGGAGGTTAGTTTGGAGATTTATGAATGTCACTGTAGTATTTCATGTGAGTAGTGCCCCCTGGAGGTTGTTTTGTGGATAATTAATAATGGTAACTGTAGTATTTCATGTTGATAGTCCCCCTGGAGGTTAGTTGGGCAGATTAATCATGTAACTGTAGTATTTATTTGCATTTGGTCTGTTTTACACCTCAGGGTTCTATTTGCCAAGTGTATGGAGTGTCTTAACAGAGCTTGCGCAGTATGAAGGATATCCACAGCACAACTTCTGGAGATCTGGGACATTCACCAGCGCTACCCCACGCATGAGAGAGGTGTTCAGCGTCCTATCAGATTGATGGACCTTCTGTTCTGATCACATGGTGTTTTTGTTATCTGTTGGAATCTATTGGCGTCCTTGTCTCTCTTCCTGGACATATGGGTCTCATTCGTTGAGGGGGAGAAGTTTGTGGAATCGGGATTTCCTTACCTTCCACCCATACAATTTACCATGCAATCTGACACTGGACAATGATGAAAATAATCCGTGGAATTTATTTCCATTGAACTTCAACTGGTCCTGTTCTAATGACTCAGGGAGTTACACAATCGGCGGCAACTAATGGACTCTTTATACAAGATATGTCAGTTGACATTGTGACAATATCTGCTCCGGAAGTCATCAAACAGCTTGATTCTCACATGGATTCCTCATGCTGGGTTGAACTGTAATATAAAGGATCAGGGTCCATCATGGGACTTCCCGGAGTGCTGGTGCTCAGGGGTGGGGCTTCCTGTGACACGATAACGACAATCATTTAGACCAATCATGACCACTGATATCATTTAATGAAGACCCTCCACACCAGAGAGTTCATGTCAGGCATGTTAATGGTTTAATACATACCTGTTGTATGTTGTGCAAAGTATATTTAATTTGTCATATAAAAGTTGCCTATTGTACCCGCACAGAATATAATATTTCTCCTTGTGGATCCCGTTGGCAGCCATTAATGCAGGGTACAGCTCTGGTTTAACATGAGGTTTTAGGATTTTTTATAAAGGAATTGAAGGATTTCTACGTCAATATCTGGTGTTAAACACACGGAAGACGGAACCACAAAGACCGGGATCGCCCAAGTGAACTAAGAGCAAGGGGCCCTTCTAGAACCTTTTAATAACGCCCAAGAACAAACCGTTTATAGCCGCCCTTATGTTTCCACCAAGCACGCAAAAAAACAGGCACGGCTTGTGCAGGGGGGCTGACTAGACCCTGACTGGTAAGAGGCTGGAGGCCTTGCCGTACAGTGGGGGTGCGAAAAACCCTCCAGTTTCAGAAGAATTGTTTAGGTTCAGTCCTCCACATGGATGTGGTAAGATATGTGCCAGAGTGCTGAACAAATGTGGTACATACCCTTTGCCCACAGCAACTGGTATATACATATAAACTATGAACTCACTGCCTGGTGATAGGCAGGACAGGAGGCAGAACAGATATTAAAAGTGAACGATTGTTGGGCCTAGTGGCGTCCGCGTCAAAACTAAGATCCAACATTTATTTAAGGCAACTGTGGTCTCCAAACAAAGGTCAGGTTCCTACCTTTAAAAATGAACCATCAACCCCCTCTCGACTTATCCGCGCTCCACAAGCCCAAGATACCAAGAAATCCCTGATGCAAAAGTTAGGGGTGGGAGGTCTGAATCTTCCTGTCACAATAACTATTTCCTCCTCTAATCTGGCGGTGCACATGCTCATGCATGCCTGACAGGTAGGAGGGGGGATGGGGAAAACACCCAGCCACCGCACTGCTTTTTTTTTTAATGCCTCCGCTTGCTGGCCCTCTTACCAATCAAGAACCCCTGTGGCCCGTCCACTTGCGGCCCCATTGCCCCCTTACAGAAAACTGTTTTTTAGAGTTTTCTGTAGGGGGTCCACTGGAAGCTGCAAGGGAATGGCCCAAAGAGGCTGCAAGAAAAGGGCTAGCAGTGGTTTAGCTACCATGGGTGCAGGGATGCGACCGACAAAGGCCCTTTGGCAAAAGGGGCCCCATTTGTGCTAAGGTTCCAAATACCAGTCTGTGTGCCAACTGTTTTCCCATCTGTTGTGTGGCAAGCATTTAACCATGCCTGGCTCTGTGCAGTGCCATTTTTCCCAACCAGTTTATCAGGGTCTGCTCCAACATTTACCCAGTGGGGGGCCCATGCCCAAATTTTGCATCAGGGCCCATAAATCTGTAGCTACGCCCATGAGGAGGAAGATCCTAACTCTAAGCCTAATCCTGATCCTAACTCTAACCCTGACCTAACTCTAACCCTACTCCTGCTCCAAACTCTAACCCTAAGCCTGATTCCAAACTCTACCCTGATCCTACTCTAAAACCCTAATCCTGATCAAACCTTACCCTAATCCTGATGCCAAACTCTAATCCTGATCCTACTCCTAACCTAATATCCTGTCCCTAACTCTAACCCTAATCCTGATCCAACTCCTAACCCTGATCCTAACTCTAACCCTAATCCTGATCCAAACTCTACCCTAATCCTGTCCAAACTCCTAATCCTGATCCTAACTCTAACCTAATGCTGATCCAAACTCTAATCCTGATCCTACTCTAATCCTGATCCTAACTCTAACCCTAAGCCTTATCCCAACTCTAATCCTGGATCCTAACTCTAACCCTAATCCTGAGCCAAACTCTAACCCTAATCCTCATCCAAACTCTATCCTGATCCTAACTCTAACCATAATCCTGATCCAAACTCAACCTGATCCTAACTCTAACGATATCCTTATCAAAACTCGAACCCTAATCTCATCCAAACTCTAATCCTGATCCTAACTCTACCCCTAATCCTGATCCAAACCGAATCCTGATCCTAACTCTAACCCTATCCTGATCCAAACTCTACCTATCCTGATCCCACTCTAATAATCCTGATCCAAACTCTAACCCTAATCCTCTCCAACTCAACCCTAATCCTGATCCAAACTCCCAAACTCTAACCCTAATCGCTGATCCAAACTTCTAACCCTAAGCCTGATCCTAACTCTAATCCTGATCTAACTCTAACCCTAATCCTGATCCTAACTCTAACCCTAATCCTGATCCAACTCTAAATCCCTTATCCTCACTCTAATCCTGTCCTAACTCTAACCCTAATCCTGATCCAAACTCTAATTCCGTCCCTAACTCTAACCCTAATCCTGATCCAAACTCTAACCCTAATCCCACCAAACTCTATCCTGATCCTAACTCTAACCCGAATCCGAGCCAACTCTAATCCGATCCGAACTCTACCCTAATCTGATCAAACTCTAACCCTAATCCTCATCCAAACTCTAATCCTGATCCTAACTCTAACCCTAATCTGATCCAAACTCTAATCCTGATCCTAATCTAACCCTAATCCTGATCCTAACTCGAACCCTAATCCTGATCCAAACTCTAATCCTGATGTCCTAACTCTAAACTAATCCTGATCAAAATCTCTAACCCGAATCCCTCATCCAACTCTAAATCCTGATCCTAACTCTAACCCTAATCCTGATCCAAACTCTAATCCGATCCTAACTCTAACGCCTAATCCTGATCTAACTCTAACCCCTAATCCGATCCAAACTCTAATCTAATCCTGATCCTAACTCTACCCCAATCCTGATCCAAACTCTAACCTAATCCTCATCCAACTCTAATCCTGATCCTAACCCTAATCCTGACTTAACTAACCCTAGATCCTGATCCAAACTCTAATCCTGATCCAAAAACTCTAAACCCGAAGCCTGATCCTAACCTAACCCTCATACCTGATCCTACTCCAACCTAATCCTGATCCCACGCTCCACCCAATTCCTCATCCAAACTCTACATCCTGATCCTAAACCCTAATCCAAACTCTAACTAACCCTAATCCTCCTCCAACGCTAATCCGGATCCCTAATCTAACCCTATCCTGATCCAAACTCTAACCCAATCCTCATCCAACTCTAATCCTGATCCTACCTCACCCTATCCTTGATCCAAACTCTATCCTGACCAACCCTAATCCCTTATCCTAACTAACACGAATCCGATCCAACTCTACCCTAATCTGGATTCCTAACTCTAAAACCCTAATCCTGATCCAAACTCTAACCCTAATCCTCAATCCAAACTCATCCGGTCCTAACTCTAACCCTAATCCTGATCCTAACGCTAACCCTAATCCTGATCCTAAACTCTAATCCTGACCTAACTCTAAACCTAATTAATCCTGATCCAAACTCTACCCTATCCTTCATCCAAACTCTAATCCTGATTCCTACTCTAACCCTAATACTGATCCAAACCTACCCTATCCTGATCCCAACTCTAATCTGATCCGAACCCTAATCCTGATTCCGAACTAACCCTAATCCTGATCCCAACTCTAATCCTGATCCTAACTCTAACACCAATCCTGATCCAAACTCTAACTCCTGGATCCAAACTCTAACCTAATCCAATCCTATCCAAACTCTAACCCTAATATCCTCATCCAAACTCTAACCTGATCCCTAACTCTAAACCCTAATCCTGAATCCAAACTCAATTCCGATCCTAACCTAAAAACCTCTAATCCTGATCCAAACGCTAACCCTAATCCTCATCCAAACTCTAATCCTGATCCTAACCTAATCCTTGATCCTAACTACCCTAATCCTGATCCAACTCTAATCCTGATCCAACTCTAAACCTAATCCTGATCCTAAACCCTCTAATCCTGATCTACACTCAACCCTAATCCTGATCCAACTCTAACCCTAATCCTCATCCAAACTCTAATCCTGATCCTAACCCTAATCCTGATCCTAACTAACACTAATCCTGATCCAAACTCTAACCCTAATCCTGATCCTAACTCTAACCCTAATCCTGATCCAAACTCTAACCCTAATCCTCATCCAACTCTAATCTGATCCTAACTCTACTAACTCTAACCCCAATCCTGATCCTAACTCTAACCCTAAGCCTGATCCAACCTCTAGATCCTGATCCTAACTCTAAACCTAATCCTGATCCACAACTCTAACCCGAATCCTCATCCAACCTCCTAATCCGGGATCCTACTCTAACCCTAATCCTGATCCAAACTCTTACCCTAATCCTATCCAAACTCTAATCCCTATCCTAAACCTAATCCTGATCCTAACCTAACCCTAATCCTGATCCAACTCTAATCCCTGCTCCAAACTCTAATACCCTGATCCCACTCAACCCTAATCCTATCCAAACTCTTACCCTAAGCCTGATCCAAAAAACTCTATCCTGATCCTACTCTAACACCCGAAATCCTGTCCTAACTCTAACCCTAAGCCTGATCCAAACTCTAACCCTGCTCCTAACTCTAACCATAATCCTGATCCACACTCCTTACCCTAATCCTGACCAAACTCCTAATCCTGAGCCTAACCTACCCTAATCCTGATCCAACTCTAATCCTGATCCTAACTCTAATCCTGATCCTAACTCAACCCGAATCCTGATCCAAACTCCTAATCCTGATCCTAACTCTAACCCTAATCCCGATCCACACTCTAACCCTAATCCGCATCCCACACTCTAACCTGATCCTAACTCAACCCTAATCCTGATCCAAACTCTAATCCTGATCCTAACTCTACCCTAATCCCTTATCAACTTAACCCTAATCCTCATCCAACTCTAATCTGTCCTAACTCTCACCCTAATCTGATCCAAACTTAATCCTGTCCCTAAAAACTCGAACCCTAATCCTGATCCAAACCTAACCAATCCTGATCCAAACTCTAATCCTGAATCCTATAACTCTAACCTAATCCTGATCCACTCTAACCCTAATCCTCATCCAAACTCTAACCCTACTCCTGAATCCAAACTCCTAACCCTAATCCTGATCCAAACTCTAATCCTGATCCTAACTCTAACCCTAATCCTGATCCTAAACTCTAACCCTATCTGATCCAAACTCTAATCCTGATCCTAACTCCTAATCCTGATCCTAACTCCACCCTAATCCTGATCCAACTCTAAATCCTGATCCTAACTCTAACCCTAATCCTGATCCAAACTCTAACCCTAATCCTCATCCAAACTCTAATCCTGATTCCTAACTCAACCCAATCCTGATCCAAACTCTAATCCTGATCCTAACTCTAACCCTAATCCGGATCCAAAAACCTAAACCCTAATCCTCATCCAAACTCATAATATCCTGATCCTAACTCTAAAACCCTAATCCTGATCCAACTCTAATCCTGATCCCTAACTCTAAACCCTACTCCTGATCCTAACTCTAACCCTAATCCTGTCCCAACTCGAATCCTGATCCTAACTCTAACCCTAATCCTGCTCCAAACGCTAACACTAAGCCTCATCCAAACTCTAATCCTGATCCAACTCTCCCCCTAATCCTGATCCAAACTCTAATCTTCTAATCTGATCCTAACTCTACCCTAATCCTGATCCTAACTCTAACCCTAATCCTGATCCAACTCTATCCTGATCTAACTCTAAACCCTAATTCCTGATCCAAACTCTAACCCTAATCCTCATCCAAACTCTAATCCTGATCCTAACCCTAATCCTGATCTTAACTAACCCTAATCCTGACCAACTCTAATCCGATCCACACTCTAACCCTAATCTTATCCTAACCCTAACCCTAATCTGATCCTAACTCAACCCTAATCCTGATCCAAACTCTAACCCTCATTCCTCATCCAAACTCTAATCCTGATCCTAACCCTAATCCACACTCTAACCCTAATCATCATCCAAACTCTATCCTGATCCTACTCTAACCTAATCTGATCCAAACTCCTAACCTAATCGCCTCATCCCAACTCTAATCCTGATCCTAACTCTACCCCTAATCCTGATCCAAACTCTAATCTGATCCTAACCCAATCCTGATCCCTAACTAACACTAATCCGATCCAAACTCTAACCAACCCTAATCCTGATCCTAACTCTAACCCTATCCTGATCCACACTCTAACCCTAATCCTCATCAAACTCCATCTGATCCTAATCTAACCTAATCCTGATCCTAACTCTAACCCTAATCCTGATTCCTAACTCTAATCTGATCCTAACGCTAAACCTAATCCTGATCCAAACTCTAACCCTAATCCGCACCAAACTCTAATCCTGATCTACTCTAACCCGAAATCCTGATCCAACTTCTTACTCCTAATCCTGATCCAAACTCTAATCTGCTCCTCACCCTATCCCTGATCCTAACTAACCCTACTCCTGATCCAAACTCTAATCCTATCCTAAACTCTAACCCTAATCCTGATCAACTCTAATCCTGATCAACGCTACCCTAATCCTGATCCAAACTCTAACCCTAATCCTCATCCAAACTCTAATCCTGATCCTAACTCTAACCCTAATCCTGATTCCAAACTCTAAGCCCGGATCTAACTCTACCTCAGCCTGATCCAAATACTAACCCTAATCCTCATCCAAACTCTAATCCTGATCCTAACCCTAATCCTGAATCCTAACGACCCTAATCCTGATCCAAACCTAATCCGGATCCAAACTCTAACCCGAATCCTTATCCTAAACCCTAATCCTGATCCTAATCTCCCCTAATCCTGATCCAAACTCTAACCCTATCCTCATCCAACTCTAATCCTGATTCCTAACCCTAATCCTGAGCCTACTACACTAATCCTGATCCAAACTCTACCCTATCCTGAGCCTAACTCTAACAACCCTAATCCTGAGCCAAACTCTAACCCAATCCTCATCCCAAACTCCTAACCTGATCCTAACTCAACAACTCTAACCCTATCCTGATCCTACACAACTCTAACCCTAATCCTGATCCCAACCTCTATCCCGATCCTAACCCTAATCCTGATCCTAACTAACCTAATCCTGATCCAAACTCTAATCTGGATCAAACCTAAAATCCTGAATCCAAACTCTTAAGCCTGATCCAAACTCTAATCCTGATCCTAACCTCAACCCTAATCCTGATCCTAACTCTAACCCTAATCCTGAATCCTAACTCTAACCCTAATCTGATCCTAACTCTAACCCTAATCCTGATCCTACTCTAATCCGGATCCACAAACTCCTAAACCCTAATCATGATCCAAACGCTAACCCTAAACCCTAACCCTAATCTGATCCTAACTCTAACCCTAATCCTGATCCAACTCTAACCCTCTCTAACTCTGATCCTACCTCTAACTCTAATCCTGATTCCCAACTCTACTAACCCGAATCATGAAGCCAAACTTCTAAACCCTGATCCTGATCCTAACCCTGATCCTGATCCAAACTCTAACCCTGATCCTAACCCAGATCCCTGATCCTAACTCTCACCCTAATCCTGATCCTAATTCTAACCCTAATCATGATCCAAACTCTAATCCTGATCCAAACTCTAACCCTAATCCTGATCCTAACTCTAACCCTGATCCTAACCCAGATCCTGATCCTCACTCTAACCCAAATCCTGATCCTAACTCTAACCCTAATCATGATCACAACTCTAACCCTAATCCTGATCCTAACTCTAACCCTAATCCTGATAAAACCTTCTAACCCTAATCCTGATCCTAACCCTGATCCTAACTCTAACCCCTGATCCTGATCCTAACCTAACCCAGATCCTGACCTAACTCTAACCCTGTCCTGATCCTGTGCCTAACTCAAACAACCCTAATTCATGAATCCAAACTCTAACCTAATCTTATCCTAACTCTGATCCTGATCCTAACCTAACCCTGATCTGATTCCTAACTCTAGACACTGAATCCTGAGCCAACTCTAACCCTATCCTGATCCTCAACTTCTAACCCTGAATCCTGATCCTAACTCTAACCCTGATCCTGATCCTACTCTAACCCTAATCTGATCCTAACCTTCCTTGTGCAATGTTTATTCTCCTTTAGAAACCAATCGTAAAACTAATCCACTGATAGACAAACGCATTTCAGGAAAGGTCACACAACAGTCAACCTATGGGGGGTGGGCACTGTTGTTTATCAGTCCGTAAGGTCCTGGGTTTGGATCCTCCCTTGGAAACATCATTTCAAACCACGAGAATCCCAGACACCTCCTTCTCGTAAAGGTAAAAGATTTTATTGTGATTTTCCAGGAAACCCCAGACGTGAGAGATTAAATCTATTATTTCCACCAGGAGGGCGTCTGGATTCTTTTGTATTTTGTGTGTACAAAGGTGTGCGGTAAATGTGGATTTAATCTTCTAGATTATTCTGTTCTCCCTGTTGCTTGGTTGGGTTTCTTCTGGATAGGATCCGGGTCTGATGTAATGGATTAAATCAATATGACATAATTATTATAAGAAATAAAATGAACACATACAAGGCACAGAGTGAAAATAGTATGTAAAGCTTTGGCTCCATCTGGGGACAAACTGCTAATTACTCAGAACCATGAAATTGCAGGGGATGTTTTTTCTACTGAATAGAGATTGAACCACCCCTTAAAGTCCAATGGAGTTCCAATGAAATACATTAAAATATCAATAGTAACTTAATGGTAAAGGGCTGTGGGACCTGGGAATGGTCTGGGGAACACGTTCCATTTCCAATTAATCCATGACATTCGAAAAAATCTATTTTAAACTCTCATTCTGCGCTATTTTCGAGTTCGTTCGCGCTAAACCATGTACTTTTACTCCCGGATTCGATGTTCGCGTATAGGCTTTAATGGACACTTTACATACTACTCGCGATTCGATTTCGCGCATAGGCTTTATGGCACTTGCCTCGCGGATTCGATGTTCGCCATAGCTTTAATGGACCTTTACTCGTCGATCGATGTTCGCGCGCTAATCCATGGACATTTTACTCAGATTTCGTGCTCGCGTATAGGTTTTAATGCACTTTACTCGTAGATTCGATGTTCGGGCCTAGATACCATGGAGCAGTTTTACTCGCGGATTCGTGCTCGTGCATAGGTTTCAATGGCCACTTTAACTCGTAGATTCGATGTTCGCGTCGGCCTAATCCTGGACATTTACTCGCGGATTCGATGCTCGTGTATAAGGCTTTAATGGACACTTACTCGTAGATTCGATTTTCGCCGCCTAGATACCATGGACATATTACTCGCGGATTCGATGCTCGCGTATAGGCTTTTAATGGACACTTTACTCGAGATTCGTATGTTCGCGGCCTAGATACCATGGAATTTTACTTCGCGGATTCGATGCTCGCGTATAGGTTTTTAAATGGACACTTTACCGTAGATTCGATGTTTCGCGCCTAGATACCATGAACATTTTAACCTTTTTTACTACTTCGCGGATGCGTGGCTCGCGTATAGGTTTTAATGGACAACTTTACTCGTAGATTCGATGTTCGCAGCCTAGATACATGTGACATTTTACTTCGCGTGATTCGATGGCCGCGTTAAAGGCTTTTAATTGACACTTTAAACTTTAGATTTCGATGTTCAAGCACCTAGATAAAACCCAAAAAAAATGGGGGGGTGGGGGGAAACAATTTAACTCGCAGATTTGATGCTTCGCGTATAGCTTTAATGGAACAACGTTACTTGTGATTCGAGTTTCGCACCTAGGTACCATGTACATTTTACTCGCGGATTCGATGCTCTCGTATGGTTTTAATGTACACTTTACTTGTATCTTCGATGTTCGAACCTAGGTACCATGTAACTTTTACTCGCGATTCGATGCTCGCTATAGGTTTAATGGACACTTTACTTGTAGATATAGATGTTTTCGCGCCCAG
This sequence comes from Hymenochirus boettgeri, assembly GCA_019447015.1. Taxonomy (NCBI): domain Eukaryota; kingdom Metazoa; phylum Chordata; class Amphibia; order Anura; family Pipidae; genus Hymenochirus; species Hymenochirus boettgeri. Next base: position 96,186 of record JAACNH010000148.1, on the reverse strand, counting down.
TTACCCAATGGACATTTTACTCGCGGATTCGATGCTCGCGTAGAGGTTTTAATGGACATCTTTACTCGAGATCGATGTTCGCCGCCTAGGATACCATGGACATTTTACCGTGGATATCGATGCTCGCGTATAGGTTTTAATGGACCACTTTACTCGTAGATTCCGATGTTTCCGGGCCTAGATACCATGGACATTTTACTCGTGGATTCGTGCTCACGTATAGTTTTTAATGGACACTTTACTCGTAATTCATGTTTCGCGCCTAGATACCATGGACATTTTACTTGCGGATTCGATGCTCGCGTATAGTTTTTATGACACTTTTACTCTTGGAGATTCGATGTTCGCGGGCCTAGAACCATGGACATTTTTACTACTTGCGGATTCGATGCTCGCGTTATGCGGGTTTAATGACACTTACTCGTAGATTCCGATGTTCGCTGGCCTAGATCCATTGACGATTTGAGGCTCGCGGATTCGATGGCTCACGATAGGTTTTAATGGACACTTTACTTTGTATATTCGATGTTCGCGTGGGCATAGGATAGCCATGACATTTACTCGCGGGATTCGATGCTCTCGTATAGGCTTTTAATGGGCACTTTACTTTGTAGATTTTTGATGTTCGCGGTGGGGTTTGGGGTGGGGTGCCTATATACCATGGACGATTTTTTTAAGCTCGTGATTCGATCTCGGCGGTATCAGGTTTTATATGTACTCTTTACTCGTTAGATTCGATGGTCGGCGTATATATATAGATATACCGCATATACAGATAATATGATATTGTATGGGACCTAGGAATGTGCATTGATTATCTTTTCTATGTTTATATATATAGATATACTGTATATACAGATAATATGATATTGTATGGGGCCCAGGAATGTACATTGATTATCTTTTCTATGTTTATATATATAGATATACTGTATATACAGATAATATTGTATGGGGCCCAGGAAGACTAACCCACTGTGTGCCATGCTACCCATAATCCTTCCATAAAGCAGTGATCTGATACAAATTGGTGGCAGCGGTGCTGGTAATACCATTTATTCTCCCTGTTTTCTCTGTATTTGAATTAGCAGCCTTGTCCTTAGCCTTTTGCTTAGTGGTAAAGCTAGGCAGGTATACCAAGGATTTAAAACTGAAATAAAAAGCAGTTATCAGTTATTAAAAAGTTGTAAATCTGGAACTTGCTGTGGTAATTACTAATAAGTATGAAACTAGCAAGTTATAGATCCTGTATAGGGTGTCAGGATGCCCAATGGGGCTGTTTAAGTTGAGCTACACATTGTTGCAAGATTGTCTGGGTCTGTTCTCAGACCTGCAGGTTTATTACACTTAGACCCCATGCATTCTAGCTGGCAGGAAGATGCAATTGGAAAGGGAGGCCAGGTTTGGTAAGGTTCATGACTCCTACTGCCTGAAGTGACCTAAATAATCCTTCCCTAGGCCAATAGTGTAATAGCTATGGATGTAAGGGAAAGGCAGGTGAATAACTAGCATATTCGAGTCCTTGGGTAGGAATCGCTAAAGCACGAAAAATGGCTTTATTATAGGATGTATGAAAAGAAAATTTTCCAGCATTTTGTGCAGCCAGAGAATGCTGGGATTTGTAGTTTTTAAACATGTGAGAAGTTCAACACCCATGGTCTATATCATAAGCCTGTATTGCATCTGTATACATTCATTAGCCAATGAAAATAAGGGAGAAACTTACTGATAACACAGAAAGCTGGGATTTGTAGTTTTTAAACATGTGAGAAGTTCAACACCCATGCTCTATATCATAAGCCTGTATTGCATCTGTATACATTCATTAGCCAATGAAAATAAAGGAGACACTTACTGATAACACAGAACGCTGGGATTTGTAGTTTTTAAATATGTGAGAAGTTCAACACCCATGCTCTATATCATAAGCCTGTATTGCATCTGTATACATTCATTAGCCAATGAAAATAACAACGTTTCTTGACCTGTGCATCCACGTAATGTGCCGGCATTGAAGCAGGTCAGAGCGCGACGCCAAAACACTCCCCCCCTTGCCAGCATTACAAGTCCGCAGCCGCGATCATGTTACCGGAAACATCCGGCAGCCGCGCGCAGTTTGGAGTCCATTCCCTGTTACCTGGCGCGCTGGCTGCCTGCACTAATTGGGGCGCCTTAGGGCAGTGACGTGCAGTCCGGGGCACGCCAGATAGCAGGGAGAGATGATGCGGTGGCTGCTGCCAGAGGAGGTAAAGGAAGTGTGACTGTTGCGAGTACATAATAAGCTAGGGTTCAAGTGTGTTCTAGCTGTTTTTACAGCCTGAAAACTCGGTTTATACTCGAGTATATACGGTATCATGATATAAAACACCACAACGTGATGTGGGGGAGTTGTAGCCATTTATATAGGTATTAAACATTTAGAGAACCGCGTATGGGCGGGTTACCCTTAAAAGATATAAACAGCCTACTGTATGGGGGGGTGTGAACCATTATATAGATATAGAACACCTGGCTGGATTGGGGTTACATTAATATTTAGGAGTATACCCACCCTGTATGGGGGGGTCACCATTCATATATTATATAAACACAGTACAATGTTTATGATGGGGGTCAGGGGTCTCCATTTGTGACATAATTCCGTTATAAATTCTTGCTCGATTGATTCTTGTATATAAAACACATACTGTAGTGGGGGCGGGGGGGGTAGTACCCATAGGATAGAATAAACACGTACTGTATGGGGGTGTACCTATCTATATAGACTATAGACCCAGGCCATACAACTGTTTAATCTGTGTCTAGGATTCAGTCCTTTGTGACATAAATACCCTTAGGATTATTACTTGGCACATGGTATTCCTTATATAAACACATACGTATAGGGGCGTGTACGCATTATATAGATATAAACAACATACTTTGTATTTGGGCGGGTGTACCATTATATAGATATAACACATACTCGTGAAATGGGGGGTGAAACATTATAGTAGATATTTGAACACACCAGCTGGGTGAAATATGGGGGGGGTGTAACCATATATAGATATAGGGGAGGGGGGGGGGGGAGGAACGAAGCACTACTGGTAGTGGGGGGTGTACATTCCATCTCGGCGGGGGGCGCACTCCACCCCTCCCAATGTCGGGGGCTGTATCCCACTTCATCCGTCTCGAGCCCGCGCCTCCTGGTAAATGGTGGTGTGGTGATCCCCTCTCTCGTAGCGTCTCGGCAACACCCTGATATGGGGGGTGTAACCCATGTGATTACGATATAATGCACCGCGGAACATCTTGTCTGGGGGGGTGTAACCATTTAATAGATCTACCACCCCATACATGTAATGGGGATGTACCGTTATATATCATATAAACCCCATACTAGTATGGGGGGTGTAACCAGTTATAGGGGGTACTATGACAAGACACAGCAAGTATGGAGGGGTGGGTGTACCATGTAGTAATGATATAACACATAATGTAGGTGGGGGGGTGTACCATTTAAAATCATATATACACACTTATACTACCTCTGCTCGTAAGGGGGGGTAGCCATTAATAGGATAGGATAATAAACACATACTGTATGGGGGGGTGTACCATTACTATAGAGTATAAACACATACTGTATGGGGTGTACCGATTAAGTGTTGAGATGGATAAAACAGCCTACAGTGTATGCTGGTTGTACCGATTATATCGGAGGGGCATTAAACACATACTGGTTATGTGGGTGTACACCTTACTATGATTGATATAAACACATACTGTATGGAGGCGTGTCCGATTGATATGAAAAGAGCTATAAAAATGAACATCTGCTAAGTGGGGGTGTATCATATGGGATAGCTGTAACACATAACTGTGAAGGGGGTTTTACGCAGTAGATAGATATAACACATAACTGTAGTGGGGGGTGTACAGTTATATAGATTTAAACACATACCTAGTATGGGGGTGCTGAATCATTATATAATATAAACACTACTGTATGGGGGGGTGTATCCCATCAGTACGATACTAAAGCCCTACCTTGATATGGGGGGTGTGACCATATATAGATGAACCAATACTGGTATCGGGGGCTTGTACATTATATCAGCATATCAACAGCCTACTGTATGGTGAAGTGTGGGTAAGTTACACTTATATAGATATAGAGGGAAACCATACGTGTAATTGGGGAGGGTGTACGGCACTTACTCACATAGATACGGAGAACACCCTCTATGGGTGGGTGGTTTATCATTATATAGAAGGTAAAACCCATGACTGTATGGGGGGTGTGGACACACTTGTATACTAGGCATAGGTAAACACAATACTGGGGTATGGCGGCGTGTAAGGGCCATTATGTGAATCAACACATACCGGTGGGTAGCCTGGTGGGTTGTTCCTATTAATATAAGAGTATGGAACGGAGCATAGCTCTGTATGGGAGGTTACCTGGGTATATAATATTAAACAAAGCCATACTTTATGGCGGTGGTAACCTTTATATTGTGATAAACACATGACTGTATATGAGGGGTCTATACCATTGTATAATTAGGAAACAACTACTGTATGTGGGGTAGTATACGAAGGTTATACTAGATAGTTTAAAAACACATACCTGTATGGGAGGTGCTACCAGATATAATATAAAACAACTTTATACTGTATGAGGGTTCTAACCATTATTATCGGGGTATTACAACACATACTTGAATGGGGGGTGTACATTATATAGTATAACACATACTGTATGAGGGGGCTCTACCGGATTATTAAAAAAAAAAAAAATATGAAGTAAACACATACGTTTTGGGGGGTGTAACATTATTATAGATATAGCCAGGGCAGCATTGTATGTGGAGCTACCATTCTATAGATTATATTCACTACTGGGGGTGGGGGGGGGGTGTGAGAGCCTTATATAGATTATAAATCACATACGGTATGCGGGGAGTCTACCATTATATAGATATCAAGGGCACATAGCAATGTATGGCTGGTGTACCATTATATGATAATAAAAGCAACATACCTGTATGGGTGGTGTACAGGGATTGTATAAGGAGTATAAGACACGGATACTTGTATAGGTGGTTGACCATTTATCTTGATAGTAAACACATGAGCTGTATGTGTATTGGTGTACATATATAATATACAGATACTGTATGGGGAGTCTACACCATGTAAAGATATATCCACATACTGTTATGGGTAGTGGGTGGTCCCATCGTTATAGCTATAGAGTATAAACGATTCTGCATACTGTAATAGGGGGTACCCATTATAGTAGTAGTAAGACAAAGCTACGTGTTAGTGAGGTGGGTTTACCATGTGGGGTTATAGTTATAAAGCACAGTACTGTATGAGGGGGTCCTCACCATTGTGTATAGATATAGAAGGGCGGGAGCATATGAGGGTCGGGGGGGTGCACATTATATATCTATTAGATCACATACTGGTATCTGGATCTAGCCCCATTATATGATATAAACACATACTGTAAGTGGATGGGTGCCACACATTATATTCGATATATTTACACATACGGGGGGGATGGTGGGGGGGGGCGGGGGTGATAACAGGTTGAGGGTATTTATATAGGGAACACACATACTGTTGGTTGGGGGTGTACCATTATATAGATGGAGGAGAACTCATACTTGTATGAGTGAGGTCTACCATTTTATAATTAACACATACTGTATGGGGGGGGGGGGGGTGTTACATTAATATAGATATAACCCCATACTTGTATGGGAGCCCTAACATTATCTATGATATAATTCACCATACTGTTGGGGGGGGGTGACCATATCATAGATAGTAAATAACACCATACTGTTATGGGAGTTCTACCATTATTAGATATAGAACACTACTGTATGGGGTGTACCATTATATAGATATAAACACATACTGTATGGGGGTGTACATTATATACGATATAACCATACTGTAATCGAGGGGCTCTACCTTATATAATAAAAACACATACGTATCGGGGGGGGTGTAACATTATATAGATATAAACACATACTGTATAGGGAGTCTACCATTATATAGATATAAACACATTCATGTATGGGAGTGGTTACCAAATTAATAGATATAAACACATACGTATAGGGGTGTACCCATTATAGTAGATATAAACACTACTGTATGGAGGTGTACCATTTTAGTTATATATAACACATCTATGAGGCCTGCCTGTTATAGTCAACAGCTACTACGCATGGGTATAGCTATAATCTACGGAGGGTTGAACTATAAGATATACCACATCACTGTATGGGGAGTCTACCATTATATAGATATAAACACATACTGTATGAGGGGTCTACCATTATATAGATATAAACACATACTTGTGGGGTGTAAGTTAAGATGATTAAACACATACTGTATGGGGGGTGGTAACGCAGGTTTATAGATATAAACACATACTGTGTGGGGGTGTACAGTTATATAGATATAAACACATACTGTATGGGGGGTGTGTACCATTATTTCTAGTATATAAACACATACGTTGGTGGGTGTGTAACAGTATATCTAGATATAACAATACTGATTGGGAGGGGTGTACCATATTGAGATATAAACATATCCTGTATGGGGGGTTGTGCATCATTATATAGATATAAACACCACTACTGGTATGGGGGGTGTACCATTATATAGATAGTAGAGATACATATAACTGTATGGGGGTTTTTTTTTTTGTTGTGCCATTCATAATAGATATAAACACATCGTATGGGGGGTGTACCATTATATAGATATAAACACATACTGTATGGGGTGTACCATTATATGATATAAACAAACAACGTATTAGGGGTCTACCATTATATAGATATAAACACTACTGTATGAAGGGGTCACCATTATATAGATATAACAATCTGTGTGGGGGTGTAACAGTTATATTAGAATATAAACAACATACGTATGGGGGTGTACTAGTACGATAAAACCAACCCCCATACTGTGTGGGGGTGTACAGTTATATAGATATAAACACATACTGTATGGGGGGTGTACCATTATATAGATATAAACACATACTGTGTTGGGGGTGGAACAGTATATAGATTATAAAACACATTCGTATGGGGGGTTGTAACCATTTATAGATATAAACATATACTGTATGGGGGTTGTGCCATTATATAGATATAAACACATAACTGTATGGGGGGTGTACCATTATATAGATTAATAAATATACCTGTATGGGGGGTTGCACAGTTAGTAGATATAAACAACATACTGTATGGGGGGTGTACCCATTATATAGATATAAACACATTATTATGGGGGGGGTACAACTTATATAGATATAAACCATACTGTAGGGGGTGTTACCATTATATAGATATAACACATATGCATGGGGGGGGTACCCATAATTAGATATAAACAATTACTGTTGGGGGTGTTAACCTATTATATAAGATATATAACACATACTGCATGGGGTGTACCATTCATATAGATATAACACATAACTGTATTGGGCTGTACCATTATCAGAGTATAAACACTACTGTTATGGGGGGTGTACCATATTATACTAGATATAAACACATACTGTATGGGGGTGTCCATTATATAGATATAAACACAACTCGGTATGGGGATGTACCATATATAGTATTAAACACATACTGATGGGGGTGTGTACTCTATAGTAGATAAACACATACTGTATGGGGGTGTACCTTATATAGATATAAACACCCATTACTGATGGGGGGTGTACCATTATATATATATCAACACCACATACTGATGGGGGGGTGTACCATTATATAGATATAAACACATACTGTATGGGGGTTGTAACATTATATAGATATAAACACATACTGTATGAGGGGTTAATGTCACTCACCACTGGCTTCTTGAAGTTTTCTTTCCCCAGGTTCTAATGGAAAGACATTAAATTCATTACCATGTGAGATTTTATTTCCCTCTCGTCCTTTCACTGATTTAACCTGTTGATCCGATCTATGATCTAGATAAAAGAAACTGACTATTAAATCTATTAAAGTTCCCGATAATCCGATTGAACCAGAAATGTTTTAATTTTCCCAATAGAATTTTTCGATAACAATATTTAGGAGTTTTAATGAATTTTCAGATTTTGATTGCACGTTGGATCTGGGGAATTTTTAAATGTCATACACCAGGTCATGTAGAATCTGGATTCACACTACCATGATGGCAGACACTGATTTCTTCATCTCCCTTAACGTGATTTTATCTCCTGGATTGCGGAATCTACAGGATTATTGGTTCCCATAAGAACTCAGTCACCCCATGTACTTCTCAATAATGAGACCCCAAGTCTAGAATCTCTTCTCCTTGGCTATGTGGGTTCTGTAAACTGTCCCAATCAAACATTCACATTCCCTGTCCAGTCTCCCATTATAACTCTATTATTGTCCAGTTACAATACCTCAACGTCTTCCATCAAGAGAACCTCAACTTCGCACTTGGCTCCCCTGTCTCTCAGATCTTCTCCAAACTTCTCCATAATGACGATGGTTTTCAGGACTGGCGTTAACCCTTTCTCGCAATTATTAAGCAAAACAATGGCCTTGTCGGACTTATCGCAGAAAACTAAAGAGAGATCAGCTGGAAAACAGACAGAAATCATTTTAAATTGGGCCCCACGCGTTCCACTCTGGAGACATCACTGGGATCTTCTATACAGGGGCCCCTGAGGGCCCATCAAATCTCCTGTTTAGGTCAGAGGTTACAAAAACTCATCACTGGGGCACTGGGACAATTATCTACACAAAAAATAGGCACTTCTATTGGCCCCTAAATGTATTTATAGATAAGTTATAGATAGAGCCCTCTGTGTCACGTCTCAAGTGTTCTCCCTACATCTGTACACAATGGCAGAATCTATTAATCTTCTCTGCGTACTCAGCTTTAAATACAAACTTCTCAGTGACTTCTAATATCCTTATAATTTACAGTAGGGGATACATTATCCCTTATAATACATGAGTGGTACAGAGTTCGACTGTTAACTCAGGTCTGTGTCCTTGTACCTTGTTTATATAGACACACAGACTCCTTAGTGACTTCTACTATCCTTATAATTGACAGTAGGTGGTCATCTTATCACTTTATAATACATGAGTTGGTTACCCAGAGTTCCTGGATACTCATCTGTGTCCGTTGTGTTGTACCTTTATATAGACACAGAACTCCTCAGTGACTTCTAAATATCTTATAATTTTACAGTAGGGGGATACATTATCCCTATAATACATGAGTGGTACCCAGGTTCCTGTATAACCAGTCTGTGTCCTTGTACTTTTCTATAGACACAAACTCCTCATGACCTCAATATCTTATAAATTGTATAGTAGGGGATACATTATCCCTTATAATACTAAATGTTCCCAATAGTTCCCGTATAAACTGAGTCTGTGTCCTTGTACCTTTATATGGACACAGAAAACTTCCTCAGGACTTCATACCATCCTTATAATTTACCAGTAGGGGATACATTATCCATTATAATACATGACGTGGTGTACCACAGAGGTCCTGTATAACTCAGTCCCTGTGTCTTGTCCTTTATTATGTTATACAGAACTCCTCAGGACTTCTAATCCTTATTAATTTACCAGTATGGATACTTCATCCCTTATAATAACATGAGTGGTACCCAGAGTTTTCCCTGTATAAACTCAGTCTGTGGCCTTGTACTTTTATAGACACGAACTCCTCAGTGACCTCTATTATCCTATTAATTTACACGTATGGGATACATTAGCCCGTATAATACATGAGTGGTAACCCAGAATCCTGTATACCTCACTGGTCTTGTACCTTTATAATAGACACAGAACTCCTCATGACTTTATATCGTTATAATTTACAGTAGGGGAACACATATCCTTATAATACATGAGGTTGGTACACCAGGTTCCCGTAGAATTAAACTCAGTCTTTCCTTGTACCTTTATATAATACACAGACTCCTAACGTGACTTTCTTCTAATATGCCTTATAATTTACAGTTTATGGGATTACATTATCCCTTATAAACAATGATGTGGTACCCAGAGTTTCCCCTGGTATAACTCGTCTGTGTCACTTTGCTTTATATTAGAACACAGAAACTCCTCAGTGACTTCTAATATCCTATAATTTACAGTAGGGGATAAATGATTCCTTATATACATGAGTGGTACCAGAGTTCCTTATACACAAGTCTGTTCCCTGACCTTTATATGGACACAGAACTCCTCAGTGACTTCTAATATCCTTATAATTTACAGTAGGGATAACCTATCCAGTTATAATACGTGAGTGGTACCTATAGTTCCCTAAACTCAGTCTGTGTCCTTGTACTTTATATGGACACAGGAACTCCTCAGTGACTTTAATATCCTTATAATTTAACAGTAGGGGATACATTTAGTCCCTTATAATACATGAGGTGGTACCCAGAGTTTCCGTAATAATCAGTCTGTGTCCTTGTAACCTTTATATGACCTGAACTCCTCAGTGACTTCTAATATCCTTATAATATCAGTAGGGGATACCTTATCCCTTATAATACATGAGTGGTACCCAGAGTTCCCTGTATAAACTCAGTCTGTGTCCTTTTTGTCCTTATATAGATACAGAAACTCCTCATGTGACTTCTAATATCCTTATAATTTTACGTAGGGGATACATATCCCTTATAATAACAGATGGTACCCAGAGTCCCTGTAATAATCGTCTTTGTCGCTGTACCTTTATAGGACACAGAACTCTCAGTGACTTCTAATATCCTGTAAATTTACAGTAGGAGGATAATTATCCCTTGTATAATACATGAGTGGTACAGAGTTCTGTATAACTCAGTCGTGTCCTTGTACCTTTATATGGATTAACTGAAACTCCCAGTGACCTTCCTTAATACCTTATAATTTACAGCAGGGGATACAGTATCCTTATAAACATGAGTGGTACCCGAGTTCCCTGTAAACTGCAGTCCTGTGTCCTTGTACCTTTATATAGGAACACCGAACTACTCAGTGATCTAATATCTTATAAGTTACCAGTAGGGGATCACATTATCCCTTATAATCAGAGTGGTACCGAGTTCCCTGTATAACTCCGATAATAACACACGTATGGGGGTTGTATACCATTATATAGATATAAACACATACTGTATGGGGGGTGTAACATTATATAGATATAAACACATACTGTATGGGGGGTGTATCATTATATAGATATAAACACATACTGTATGGGGGGTGTACCATTATATAGATATAAAATCACATACTGTTATGGGGGGTTGTAACATTATATAATATAAAACACACATACTATGGGGGTTGTAACATTAATAATAAATAACACAGTACTGTATGGGGGGTCGTACCATTATATAGATATAAACACATATGTATGGGGGGTGTACATTATATAGATATAAACACATACTGTATGGGGGTTGTAACATTATATAGATATAAACACATACTGTATGGGGGTGTACCATTATATAGATATAAACACATACTGTATGGGGGGGTGTAACATTGATAGATATAACCAATACTGTATGGTGGTACATTATGTTACCATCTGTGTACCATTATATAGATATAAACACATACTTAGGGGTCCATTAGTCTAAACCACAGTGTATGGGGTTTTGTAACCTTATATAGATTTTAACATACTGTAGGTAGTGGTTTACCATTATATAGATATAAACACATTACGTATGGGGGTTGTAACATTATTAAGATATAAACACTACTGTATGGGGGGTTGTACATTATAGATATAAACACATACTGTATGGGGGGTGTCCATATATCGATTATAAACACATACTTTAGTGGGGGTTTGTAACATTATATAGATATAACACCATAACTGTATGGGGGGTGTACCATTATATAGATATAACACATACTGTATGGGGGTTGTACCATTATATAGATATACATTATATATGTCTGTATAATACATGAGTGGTTACCCAGAGTTCCATGTATAAACTCGTCTGTGTCCTTGTACCTTTATATAGACACAGAACTCCTCATGCTTCTATATATCTTATTTAACCGTAGGGGATAATATACCCTTATAATACATGAGTGGTACCCATGGTTCCCTGTTAACTCAGTCTGTGTCCGTGTACTCTATTAGAGAACAGAAATCCTCAGATGACTTCTAATTATCCTTATAATTTACAGTAGGGGATACAGTATCCTCTATAATCACTGAGTGGTACCCCAGAGTTCCCTGTATAACTCAGTCTGTTCCTTAGTACCGTTATATGGACACCGAACTCCTTCAGTGTCTAATATCTTAAATTACAGCAGGGGATACAATTATCTTATAAACATGAATGGTACCCAGAGTTCCCTGTATAACTCAGGCTGGTGTCCTTGTACCTTTATATAGACAAGAACTACTTCAGGACTTCTAATTCCTTTCAAGGTTTACAGTGGGTACATTATCCCTTATACATACATGAGTGTACCGAGTTCCCGTATAACTCGTCTGTGTCCTTGTACCTTTATATGACACAGAAACTCCTCAGTGACTTTAATATTCCTTTATAATTTACGTAGGTAGGGATACATTATCCCTTATAACACTATGGTACCACGAGTTCCTGTATAAACTCAGTACTGTGTCCTTGTACCGTTTATATAGACCAAACTCCTCAGTGACTTCTAATAGCCTTATAAGTATCCAGTAGGGGTCCCATTATCCCATTATAATACATTGAGTGGTACCCAAGTTCCCTGTATAACTCTAGTCGGTGTCCTTGTTACCTTTATATAAGATACAGAACTCCTCAGTGACTTCTAAGATCCTTATATTTACAGTGGGGATCATATCCCTATATACATGGAGTGGTACCCAGAGTTCCCTGTATAAATCCAGCTTTGTCTTGTACCTTTATATTGGAACGAACTCACATGACTTCTATATCTTATAATTTACAAGGGGATACATATCCCTATAATACAGTGTTGGTACCCACGAGTTCCCTGTGATAATCAGTCCTGTGTGCTGTGTACCTTATATGGACACAGAACTCCTATGGACTCTAATATCCTTATAAGTTTACAGAGGGGTACTTATCCTTATAAACATGATTGGTACCCAGACGTTCCCTGTAATAGCAGTCTGGTGTCCCTTGGTACATTTAAATAGACACCAGAACTTACTCAGGACTTTCTATAAAATCCTATTAATTACAGAGGGGATACATTATCCTTATAATACATGAGTTGGTAACCAGAGTTCCCTGTTAACCTCAGTCTGTGTCCTTGTACCTTATATAGAACAGAACCTCCTCAGGACTTCTATATCCTATAATTTTACGTAGAGGTTGGGATACATTATCCCTTATAAACATGAGTGGTACCCAGAGTCTCCTGTATAAACTCAGTCTGTGTCCTGGTACCTTATATGGACACAGAATCCTCAGTGACTTCTAATATCCTTATAATTTACAGTAGGGGAGACATTATCCCTTATAACATGTTTGTGATTGATGACAGTTTTCTTACCTCTATTGACAATAAACACAATGGCTTCTGGGCGAGAGTGTCATAAGGGGAACTACAACCATTGGTATGTAAGCAAGACAGCTCCGCGATCACTGCCTGTGCAATATAACACAAAGTCAGTCATTAAAACACGATATAACAGGAAGTTTATATATAGTGATACAGTATACAGTATACTTGTGTGTATTTATATATCCCTTTCCCTTATATATTATAAATACATTTATATCTCCATTGCATTGGGTTTTTAGGAGCTACCAATGAGTGTGGGGGTATAGGTTATTACATATAGGAACAGTGTATCTGTATGTGTGTACTATCTCACTATCCCATTTAAATGACCATCAATCAATGTATATGAAGTATAGCACTGACTTATATTAGGTACAACACAACATTAACAACTACATAAACTTACTTACAGAGCTCACGATTCTACTTCAACTAGAGATGGACAAACTTCAGTAAAGTTGGGAAGTTTGAATTTAGACCCATTAAAGTCAATGGAGTGATAGTTGGAAAAGTCCGGGTGATTTACGCTAAACTAACAATGGTAACTTACTGTAAATGGCTCTGGCACCTGGGAAATGGTCTGGGAACACGTCACTATCACCAAAACTTGTTAAAACACTGAACAATACTTCGTTAGTGAACGATACTTTTTTAGGGTTAGCGAAAAGGATCCATACATTCGAGGGGTTACCGAAAACGAACGATACTTTTGGGGATTACGGGAGAAAGGAACATTAATTTAGAGGGTTAGCGAACGATACATTCTAGGGTTAGTGAATGAATAATACTTTCAAGGGTTATCGAAGGATACATTCTAGGGTTAGCGAAAGGATCCATACATGTGAGGTTACCGAAATCTAACGATACTTTTAAGGGTTAGTGTAATCAGCAATTTAGTCGATAATCAGCAATTTTAGCATAATTATCGTAAATACAGCCGCGATTCCGGAAAAACGAACTACTTTCAACCTGAACTAGTTTGAATAGTTCGAGTTCGTCTGCACACATAAAGTTCAGCTCGACTCGGCGGGCTCGAGTTCGGTTTGTGTCCAACTCTAATTTCAACATGGTATGGTCAAAATGGGAGGTTACACCACACCCGTGCTGCTCCATGGGAATACTCAAAGGAAGTTTAATAAAAAAAAAGTTTTTTTGCTACACACGGTGTGATGTGTATTGTAATGGACATATACACCAAGGCTCCTTATATCCACCCTCCAGCCTGCAGGTGGTGTCAGTGAGTAATAAAATACAAGACACATCGACTCTCTATGGATAGGAGGAGAAAAGTGAAAGTAATAGAAGTGTGTGATCCCTTGCACATTGTGTTTCTGATTGAGAGAACACAGATCCTGTGTATAAGATCCTGTTACCACCTGTAGAGGGACAATTATTGGACAGACAATTTACCTTATTTGACAAACTCTGAATAACAGCTAAGTGTACACCACCTTACAAGGACACACAATATATCAGGTCTGGTCAATATTCAAAGTGGTGAACCATAGACAGGGCACCCCTGATTACTGACATTTTTTATTTGGAAACCTGTTTATTGTGCACTGTCCCTTTGTACCAGACCACCAGAGTAACACACTGTGTGCCATGCTACCCTATATCCTTCCATAAAGCACCACCAGAGTAACCCACTGTGTGCCATGCTACCCATAATCTTTCCATAAGCACCATCAGAGTACCCACTGTGGCCATGCTACCCATAATCCTTCCATAAAGCACCACCAGAGTAACCCACTGTGTGCCGTGCTACCCATAATCCTTCCATAAAGCACCACCAGACTAACCCACTGGGTGCCTGTACCCCATATCCTTCCATAAAGCACCCCAGAGTAACCCACTGTGTGTCCATGCTCCCTAATCCTTCCATAAAGCACCACCAGAGTAACCCACTGTGTGCCGTGCTTCCCATAATCCTTCCATAAGCACCCCCAGAGTAACCACTGTGTGCCGTGCTACCCATAATCCTTCCATAAAGCACCACCAAGAGTAACCCACTGTGTCCCTTGCTACCCATAATCCTTCCATAAAGCACCACCAGAGTAACCCACTGTGGCCGTCTATCCATATCTTTCCATAAAGCACCACCAGAGTAACCCACTGTTGTGCCATGCTACCCATAATCCTTCCATAAAGCACCACCAGAGTAACCCACTGTTGCCATGCTATCCATAATCTTTCCATAAAGCACCACCAGAGTAACACACTGTGTGCCATGCTACCCATATCCTTCCATAACAACCACCAGAGACCACCCACTGTGTGCCATGCTATCCATAATCTTTCATAAAGCACCACCAGAGTAAACCCACTGTGTGCCATGCTATCCATAATCTTTCCATAAAGCACCACCAGAGTAACCCCTGTGGTGCCCATGCATAACCCATAATCCTTCCATAAAGCACCACCAGACTAACCCACTGTGTGCCATGCTACCCATAATCCTTCCATAAAGCACCACCAGAGTAACCCACTGTTTGCCATGCTTACAAATCCTTCCAATAAGCACCACCAGAGTAACCCACTGTGTGCCATGCTATCCATAATCTTTCCATAAAGCACCACCAGAGTAACCCACTGTGTGCCATGCTACCCATAATCCTTCCATAAAGCACCACCAGACTAACCCACTGTGTGCCATGCTACCCATAATCCTTCCATAAAGCACCACCAGACTAACCCGCTGTGTGCCATGCTACCCATAATCCTTCCATAAAGCACCACCAGACTAACCCACTGTGTGCCATGCTACCCATAATCCTTCCATAAAGCACCACCAGACTAACCCACTGTGTGCCATGCTACCCATAATCCTTCCATAAAGCAGTGATCTGATACAAATTGGTGGCAGCGGTGCTGGTAATACCATTTATTCTCCCTGTTTTCTCTGTATTTGAATTAGCAGCCTTGTCCTTAGCCTTTTGCTTAGTGGTAAAGCTAGGCAGGTATACCAAGGATTTAAAACTGAAATAAAAAGCAGTTATCAGTTTTAAAAAGTTGTAAATCTGGAACTTGCTGTGGTAATTACTAATAAGTATGAAACTAGCAAGTTATAGATCCTGTATAGGGTGTCAGGATGCCCATGGCTGTTTAAGTTGAGCTACACACATTGTTGCAAAGATTGTCTGGGCTGTTTCTCAGACCTGCAGTTTATTACACTAGACCCCATGCATTCTAGCTGGCAGGAAGATGCAATTGGAAAGGAGGCCAGGTTTGGTAAGGTTCATGACTCCTACTGCCTGAAGTGACCTAAATAATCCTTCCCTAGGCCAATAGTGTAATAGCTATGGATGTAAGGGAAAGGCAGGTGAATAACTAGCATATCGAGTCCTTGGGTAGGAATCGCTAAAGCACGAAAAATGGCTTTATTATAGGATTTATGAAAAGAAATTTTCCAGCATTTTGTGCAGCCAGAGAATGCTGGGATTTGTAGTTTTAAACTGTGAGAAGTTCAACACACCCATGGTCTATATCATAAGCCTGTATTGCATCTGTATACATTCATTAGCCAATGAAAATAAGGGAGAAACTTACTGATAACACAGAAAGCTGGGATTTGTAGTTTTTTAAACATGTGAGAAGTTTCAACACCCATGCTCTATATCATAAGCCTGTATTGCATCTGTAATCCATTCATTAGCCAATGAAAATAAAGGAGACACTTACTGATAACACAGAACGCTGGGATTTGTAGTTTTTAAATATGTAGAAGTTCAACACCCATGCTCTATATCATAATCCTTATGGCAATACAATATCATATTATCTGTATATACAGATAATATGATATTGTATGGGGCCTAGGAATGTGCATTGATTATCTTTTCTATGTTTATATATATATATAGATATACTGTATATACAGATAATATGATATTGTAAGGGGCCCAGGAATGTACATTGATTATCTTTTCTATGTTTGTATATAGATATACTGTATATACAGATAATATGATATTGTAAGGGGCCCAGGAATGTGCATTGATTATCTTTTCTATGTTTGTATAAATGTTTGACCAGATCAGTAGCACTTCCGCTAAATGTAGTTATAATTTAAGGACACAGTGCTTCCACAATCCTTCTATTGTATGTATTTATTAGGAAGCATGGTCAAGCTTCCATGTGGTAATAACACCCCCAAAACACCCCTTTAATGGGAGGTACTATGCCTTTAATATAAAGCACTGGATGGATGGCCTCTTCCCTCATTATAAAAAGGATTTGATTGACCAAATCAGTAGCACTTCCGCAAAATCTAATTATAAAATTGTACAATAGTACAGTGCGTCCACAGTCCTTCTATTGTATATATAAATATATATTACATATAGGAAAGGTGTATATGTATGTGAGTACTATCTAACTATTACCATTTAAATGACCATCAGTAAATTTATATAAAGAATAGATTATAAAGACTTATATTAGGTACAACACAAAATATACAAAAACTTACTTACAGAGCTGAGATCCCTATTTCAACATGGAATGGTCAAACAGAAGCTTAAACCACACCCCTGTGTCTGCTCCATGTGAAAGGAAGTGTAATCCAGAAAAAGTTTCTGTCTGCTACACAGGATGCGATGTGTATTGTAATGGACATATACACCAAGGCTCCTTATATACCACCTCCAGCCTGCAGGTGGTGTCAGTGAGTGATAAAAAAGACAAGACATCCCTGCTTTCTATGGCTAGGAGGAGAGAAAGTGAAAGTAGAATGTGGTGTGTGATTTGGAGTGATATTGATTGCAACATAAGATCCTGTGTATAAGACCCTGTGTATAAGACCCTGCGTATAAGATCCCGTTACCACCTGTTGGGAGGACAGATTATTGGACAGACAATTTACCTTATTGGATACAAACTCTAAAATAACAGATAAGTGTACACTAACTTACAAGGACACGCAATATACAGGCCTGGTCAATGTTCAAAGTGGTGAACCATAGACAGGGACTACTCCATTACTGCACATGTTATGTGGGGAACCTGTTTATGTGCACCGTCTGCTTTGTGCCAGACCACCAGAGTAACCCACTGTGTGCCATGCTACCCATAATCCTTCCATAAAGCACCAACCAGAGTAACCCACTGTGTGCCATGCTACCCATAATCCTTCCATAAAGCACCACCAGAGTAACCCACTGTGTGCCATGCTACCCATTATCCTTCCATAAAGCACCATCAGAGTAACCCACTGTGTGCCACATGCTACCCATAATCCTTCCATAAAGCACCACCAGAGTAACCCACTGTGTGCCACATGCTACCCATAATCCTTCCATAAAGCACCACCAGAGTAACCCACTGTGTGCCATGCTACCCTAATCCTTCCTAAAGCACACCAGAGTAACCCACTGTGTGCATGCTACCATAATCCTTCCTAAAGCACCACCAGAGTAACCCACTGTGTGCCATGCTACCCTTATACTTCCTAAAAGCACCACCAGAGTAACCCACTGTGTGCAAGCAACCCATAATCTTCCATAAAGCACCACCAGGTAACCCACTGTGTGCCATGCTACATAATCCTTCCATAAAGCCCCACAGAGTAACCCACTGTGTGCCCTAGCTACCCATAATCCTTCCATAAAGCCCATCAGAGTAACCCACTGTGTGCCATGCTACCCATAATCCTTCCATAAAGCACCACTCAGAGTAACCCACGGTGTGCACATGCTACCCATAATCCTTCCATAAAGCACCACCAGAGTAACCCACTGTGTGCCATGCTACCCATAATCCTTCCATAAAGCACCACCAGAGTAACCACTGTGTGCCATGCTACCCATATCCTTCCATAAAGCCACCCAGAGTAACCCACTGTGTGCCATGCTACCCAAATCCTTCCATAAAGCACCACCAGAGTAACCCACTGTGTGCCATGCTACCCATAATCCTTCCATAAAGCACCATCAGAGTAACCCACTGTGTGCCATGCTACCCATAATCCTTCATAAAAGCACCACCAGAGTAACCCACTGTGTGCCATGCTAACCATAATCCTCCCATAAAGCACCACCAGAGTAACCCACTGTGTGCCATGCTACCCATAATCCTTCCAATAAAGCTCACATCAGAGTAACCCACTGTGTGCCATGCTACCCATAATCCTTCCATAAAGCACACCAGAGTAACCCACTGTGTGCCATGCTACCATACCTTCCATAAAGCACCATAAGAGACCACTGTGTGCCATGCTACCCATAATCCTTCCATAAAGCACCATCAGAGTAACCCACTGTGTGCCATGCTACCCATAATCCTTCCATAAAGCACCATCAGAGTAACCCACTGTGTGCCATGCTACCCATCATCCTTCCATAAAGCACCCTCAGAGTAACCCACTGTGTGCCATGCTACCCATAGTCCTTGATAAAGCATAAGTAACCACTGTGTGCCATGCTACCCATAATCCTTCGATAAAGCACCACCAGAGTAACCCACTGTGTGCCATGCTACCCATAATCTTCCATAAAGCACCACCAGAGTAACCCACTGTGTGCCATGCTACCCATAATCCTTCATTAAACACCACCAGAGTAACCCGCTGTGTGCCATGCTACCCATAATCCTTCCCTAAAGCACCATCAGAGGAACCCACTGTGTGCCATGCTACCCATAATCCTTCCATAAAGCACCACCAGAGTAACCCACTGTGTGCCTGCTACCCATAATCCTTCCATAAAGCACCATCAGAGTAACCCACTGTGTGCCATGCTACCATAATCCTTCCATAAAGCACCCAAGAGTAACCCCTGTGTGCATGCTACCATAATCCTTCCATAAAGCACCAAAAGTAACCCAGCTGTGTGCCATGCTACCATAATCCTTCGATATAAAGCACACCAGAGTAACCCAATGTGTGCCATGCTACCCATAGTCCTATAAAGCACCATAAAGTAACCCATGTTGCCATCTACCCATAATCCTTCGATAAAGCACCACCAGAGTAACCCACGTGTGCCATGCTACCATAATCCTTCCATAAAGCACCACCAGAGTAACCCACTGTGTGCCATGTACAATAATCCTTCCATAAAGCACCACCAGGTAACCCACTGTGTGCCATGCTACCCATAATCCTTCCATAAAGCACCACCAGAGTAACCAATGTGTGCCATGCTACCCATAATCCTTACATAAAGCACCATAAAGTAACCCACTGTGTGCCATGCTACCCATAATCCTTCCATAAAGCACCACAAAGTAACCCACTGTGTGCCATGCTACCCATAATCCTTCCATAAAGCCCACCAAGAGTAACCCACTGTGTCCATGCTACCCATAATCTTCCATAAAGCACCATCAGAGTAAACCACTGTGTGCCATGCTACCCATAATCCTTCCATAAGCACCCTCAGAGTAACCCACTGTGTGCCATGCACCCATAATCCTTCATAAAGCACCACCAGAGTAACCCACTGTGTGACTGCTACCCATAATCCTCCATAAAGCACACCAAGAGTAACACACTGTGTGCCATGCACCCATAATCCTTCCATAAAGCACAATCGAGTAACCACTGTGTGCCATGCTACCCATAATCCTTCCATAAAGCACAATAGAGTAACCCACTGTGTGCCATGCTACCCATAATCCTTCCATAAAGCACCATCAGAGTAACCCACTGTGTGCCATGCTACCCATAGTCCTTGGATAAAGTACCATAAAGTAACCCACTGTGTGCCATGCTACCCATAATCCTTCGATAAAGCACCACCAGAGTAACCCACTGTGTGCCATGCTACCCATAATCCTTCCATAAAGCACCACCAGAGTAACCCACTGTGTGCCATGCTACCCATAATCCTTCCATAAAGCAACACCAGAGTACCCCACTGTGTGCCATGCTACCCATAATCCTTCGATAAGCACCATCAGAGTGTAACCCACTGTGTGCCATGCTACCCATAATCCTTCCATAAAGCACCACAAGAGTAACCCACTGTGTGCCATGCTACCCATAATCCTTCAATAAAGCACCATCAGAGTAACCCATGTGTGCCATGCTACCCATAATCCTCGATAAAGAACCATCAGAGTAACCCACTGTGTGCCATGCTACCCATAATCCTTCGATAAAGCACCATCAGAGTAACCCACTGTGTGCCATGCTACCCATAATCCTTCGATAAAGCACCATCAGAGTAACCCACTGTGTGCCGTGCTACCCATAATCCTTCCATAACACCATCAGAGTAACCACCTGTGTGCCATGCTAACATAATCCTTCCATAAAGCACCACCAGAGTAACCCACTGTGCCATGCTACCCATAATCCTTCCATAAAGCACCACCGAGTAACCCACTGTGTGCCATGCTACCCATAATCCTTCGATAAAGCACCACCAGAGTAACCCACTTGTGCCATGCTACCCATAATCTTCCATAAAGCACCATCAGAGTAACACTGTGTGCCATGCTACCCCTAATCCTTCCATAAAGCACCATCAGAGTAACCCACTGTGTGCCAGCTACCCATAATCCTTCCATTAAGCACCATCATAGTAACCCACTGTGTGCCATGCTACCCATAATCCTTCCATAAAGCACCACCAGAGTAAACCACTGTGTGCCATGCTACCCATAATCCTTCCATAAAGCACCATCAGAGTAACCCACTGTGTGCCATGCTACCCATAATCCTTCCATAAAGCACCATCAGAGTAACCACTGTGTGCTATGACCCATAATCCTTCCATAAAGCACCACCAGAGTAACCCACTGTGTGCATGCTACCCATATCCTTCCATAAAGCACCACCAGAGTAACCCACGTGTGCCATGCTACCCATAATCCTTCCATAAAGCACCACCAGAGTAACCCACTGTGTGCCGTGCTACCCATAATCTTCCTATAAGCACCACCAGAGTAACCCACTGTGTG
The DNA here is from genome assembly GCA_019447015.1 of Hymenochirus boettgeri. NCBI lineage: Eukaryota > Metazoa > Chordata > Amphibia > Anura > Pipidae > Hymenochirus > Hymenochirus boettgeri. Next base: position 73,693 of record JAACNH010000148.1, on the reverse strand, counting down.
CCAGCTACCCATAATCCTTCCATAAGCAACACCAGAGTAACCCACTGTGTGCCATGCTACCCATAATCCTTCATAAAGCACCCATAAGAAACCCCTGTGTGCATGCTAACCATCTCCTTCATAAAGACCATCAGAGTAACCCATGTGTGCCCTGCTACCATAATCCTTCCATAAAGCACCACCAGAGTAAACCACTGTGTGCATGCTACCCATAATCTTCCATAAAGCACCATCAGAGTAACCCACGTGTGCCATGCTACCCATATCCTTCCATAAAGCACCATCAGAGTAACCCACTGTGTGCCATGTACCCATAATCCTTCCATAAAGCCCCATCAGAGTAACCCACTGTGTGCATGCTACCATAATCCTTCATAAAGCACCACAAAGTAACCCACTGTGTGCCATGCTACCCAATCCTTCCATAAAGCACCATCAGAGTACCCACTGTGTGCCATGCTACCCATAATCTTCCATAAAGCACCATAGAGTAACCACGTGTGCCATGTACCCATAATCCTCATAAAGCACCACAAAGTAACCCACTGTGTGCCATGTACCCATAATCCTTCCATAAAGCACCATCAGAGTAACCCACTGTGTGCCATGCCACCATATCCTTCCATAAATCAGTGATCTGGTACAAATTGTGACAGCGGTGCTGTAATACCATTTATTCTCCCTGTTTTCTCTGTATATTGTTCTCTGTATTAAGCTATGGAGGCTTTTACTGATGAGTATTGATTTAAATTCTCCTGTCCTGGTACCTGCAGATGAATTCCCCAATTAGACTCCGTAGCTCTACCAGGCCCAATTGCCAAACCTAGTTTAAAAATGATCCATTGAGGTGGTAACTAGGGAGTGGACTGATGGCTAGAACAATTTGAATTGGCAGCCACTATTAATGGTTCGGATGAAGGTGCTCGCTGGCAAGTCCTTTGCTTGGTTAAGCGCAGGTATACAAGGATTTACTGTAATATGAATAAAAGCAGTTATCAGTTATTAAAAATTGCTCTGAAGCAACTTTTTTTCAATTAGATCTGTACAAAGAGTTTATAAAGTATAAATCCATTTCTTTAGGTAAACTGGGAATGAAAAATGTTTGTTTTTATCATTAGATTATTAGGGCAATGTATATAATAACATGATGCTGTGGGTACCTTCTGTTATAATATAGGAGGTGGTGAATACTAATAAGTAATAACCTAGCATGTTTAGTTTCAACCACACAGTGTAGCAGGATTGCCCATGTCTATTCTCAGACCTGCAGGATTATCCTATTTAGTTAACCTGGAAGCTGGTGACTGTCTGAGTAACAGTTTAAAATATACCTGTGTAAAGATTATATATCCACTGTATCCACACATAGCAAAACATAAACCTAATTTCCATTGTGCACTAACGGGCACACTTTTGCTAATATATATATATATATATATATATATATATATATATATATATATATATATATATATAATATAATAAAAATCAGAAAAAGGTTAGCACACCATTTCAAATATGAGAAGGGCCCGGGTGCAAATTCCAAAGGAAAATAACACGAAAAATAAGGAGCGGCAGCACTCTTTAATTGATCATATTAAAACACGTAATCAACGCGTTTCAGCACAACAAGTGCCGTCTTCAGGATATTACATCACACATGGTAATCACCTTTTAAGCCCCACTAATTAGTAGACCGCCTACGTCATGAATATTAAAATCAGAGGTTATAAAACAAAAGAAATAGTAAACTATATAGACCGTGGCAAGTAGACATAGTAAGTTACTAATATAGTTTAAACAACCAGAGATCAAGCACAGACATAGTGAGATCAAGACAGGCATAGTGAGATCAAGCACGAGACATAGTGAGATCAAGCACAGGACATAGTGAGATCAAGCACAGGACATAGTGGATCAAGCAAGGACATAGTGAGATCAAGCACAGGACATGTGAGATCAAGACCAGGACATAGTGAGATAAGCACAGGACATGTGAGATCAAGCAAGGACATAGTGAGATCAAGCACAGGACATAGTGAGATCAAGCACAGGACATAGTGAGATCAAGCACAGGACATAGTGAGATCAAGCACAGGACATAGTGAGATCAAGCACAGGACAGTGAGATCAAGCACAGGACAGTGAGATCAAGCACAGGACAGTGAGATCAAGCACAGGACAGTGAGATCAAGCCAGGACAGGGTGAGACAAGAAGGACAAGTGAGATCAAGCACAGGACAGTGAGATCAAGCACAGGACATAGTGAGATCAAGCACAGGACAGTGAGATCAAGCACAGGACAGTGAGATCAAGCACAGGACATAGTGAGATCAAGACAAGGAACATAGTGAGGATCCAAGCACAGGACATAGTGAATCAAGCACAGGACAGTAGATCAGACAGGACTAGGAGATCAAGCACAGGACAGTGAGATCAAGCACAGGACATAGTGAGATCAAGCACAGGACATAGTGAGATCAAGCACAGGACATAGTGAGATCAAGCACAGGACATAGTGAGATCAAGCACAGGACATAGTGAGATCAAGCACAGGACATAGTGAGATCAAGCACAGGACATAGTGAGATCAAGACAGGAATAGTGAGATCAAGCCACAGGACATAGTGGATCAAGCACAGGACAAGTGAGATCAAGCACAGGACATAGTGAGATCAAGCACAGGACATAGTGAGATCAAGCACAGGACATAGTGAGATCAAGCACAGGACATAGTGAGATCAAGCACAGGACATAGTGAGATCAAGCACAGGACATACATATATACACTGAAATACTCAGTGTATATAGATAAGAAAGAAACAAAATAACAGCCACATCTCATCGCAGTCTCCAAGACTGACACAAACAGACACTAAAGATAACAATGTAGCGGTAATTGCTCATTCAATCCTCTAGGGGATATTTCACTTGACTGTATCCCTATCCATATTTAACCTTCTGTCTGTTTCTGTCAGTCCATCAATAATCAGACATTCATTGGAACACGTTTCCCACTGTGCGGATGTGTCAAGAAAATCAATACTATCCCCACTACAGGTGAGGGTGTTACTGGAGTATGGAGATCATTGAGCCCCTGTACAAAAGATTCCGCCTCCTCTCTCGTCCCATTCCAAAGAAAAAACATATCATCAACCTGTAGTGGGGGTAGCATTGATTTCTGGATATCCGTGTTTACAAAATGGCCAATCAACCGGGCACCACCTTATTCCACAAGGACACTGATAGGAACTCTATATCCACTAGTTGTCACCCGACCAGCACAAAGCGGGGTCTGATATATAGCCCATTTATAAGGGTATTACGTAACACTGAGCCGGCTAAAGCTGATGTACAACTGGATGGAATGTGTGGGAGATTTTCCTCCCTGCACTTATCAATGAGCAACTACAAAGAGCCAAGTTGGAGTATGGAGAGAGAGAGGTCAACATGTTAACAAAGTCCCAGCTAAGAGTCATGATATTGTCAACTTGTGTACCACGTACAACACGCTTAGTGCCAATATTAGGGATAGTACCTTGAAACATCGGGACATTGTTAAACATGATAAGCCACTGTCCTTTCAAAATACAAGAGTTCGGAATACGTTGCGATAGGTGCCCGATTTGTATTACATTTCATGCTGTGTTAGCCGGCAAAGACTTCGCACATCCGCACAGTGGGAAACGTATCCCGATTAAACAGCGTTTTAGCTGTAGATTTATTTTCTCACACGTCCTTGTGGATTATTTTATATTGGAAAAACCATGACTATGTTGAAAGAAAGGAAGGCTAAGCACCGTGCGTCTATCAGGCAATCATTAGCATCATCAGTGGGGCCATCCATAGCTTCCAAACGTGGAGACCTATCGGTCACTAGACATTCCCTGGCCAGTTATAGATGGACTGACAGAAACAGACAGAAGGTTAAATATGGATAATTCAATGTATTAATTGTAATTGCTGGAGGCTGAGACCCATTGATGTGAGAGAACTAGATCGCATTCAGTTCGGTAACTTACCTAAAGTAGGGAACCATTTTGGCAAAGCTGATAATGCCCCTGATCATGTGTGTAATAAGGTCGGATATATGGGGGAGCATCATGAAGACGTCTGAAGAGGTAGTTTGATGACCTTCAATTTGGTCTCCAGACCTCCGAATGGGCTGAGAGACAAACCAAAGGAACATCAATTAGTTCTTTATCATTTCTAATGGGGGAAAATCCACAATCAATCCAATATAGATAATGTGCATCAACACACTATACACCCAATATGCACTGTGTGTGGTATACAGCATTGTGTACTGTACAGCATTGTGTATATTGTACAGCATTGTGTATATTGTACAGCATTGTGTACTGTACAGCATGTGTATTTGTACACATTGTGGTATATTGTACGTCATTGTGTATCTTGTACATCATTGTGTACTGTAACAGCATTGTGTATATTTGTACAGCATTGTGTACTGTACAGCATTGTGTATATTGTACAGCATTGTGTACTGTACCTTGTGATTTGTACAGCATTGTGTATATTGTACACAGCATTGTGTATAATTGTACAGCATTGTGTATATTGTACAGTATTGTGTATATTGTACAGCATTGTGTACTGTACAGCATTGTGTATATTGTACAGCATTGTGTACTGTACAGCATTGTGTATATTGTACAGCATTGTGTATATTGTACAGCATTTGTGTATATTGTACAGTATTGTGTATATTGTACAGCATTGTGTATTTGTACAGCATTGTGTATATTGTACAGCATTGTGTACTGTACAGCATTGTGTATATTGTACAGCATTGTGTATATTGTACAGTATTGTGTACTGTACAGCATTGTGTACTGTACAGCATTGTGTATATTGTACAGCATTGTGTACTGTACAGCATTGTGTATATTGTACAGCATTGTGTATATTGTACAGCATTGTGTATATTGGTAACATATTTTATTGTACAGCATTGGTGTATATTGTACAGCATTGTGTATATTGTACAGCATTGTGTATATTGTACAGATGTGATGTACGCATTGTGTATATTGTACAGCATTGTGTGTACTGTACACATTGTGTATATTACAGCATTGTGTACTGTACAGCATTGTGTATATTGTACAGTATTGTGTATATTGTACAGCATTGTGTATATTGTACAGTACATTGTGTAGATTGTACAGTATTGTGTATATTGTACAGCATTGTGTATATTGTACAGCATTGTGTACTGTACAGCATTGTGTATATTGTACAGCATTGTGTATATTGTACAGTATTGTGTATATTGTACAGCATTGTGTATTGTACACATTGTGTTATTGTACAGCATTGTGTACTGTAACAATTGTGTATATTGTACAGCATTGTGTATATTGTACAGCATTGTGTATTTGTACAGCATTGTGATATTGTACATATTGTGTATATTGTCAGCATGTGTTATATGTACAGCATTGTGTATATGTACAGTATTGTGTAATTGTACAGTATTGTGTATATTGTCAGTATGGTGTATATTGTACGTATGTGTATATTGTACAGCATTGTGTATATTGTACAGTATTGTGTACTGTACAGCATTGTGTACTGTACAGCATTGTGTATATTGTACAGCATTGTGTACTGTACAGCATTGTGTATATTGTACAGCATGGTTGTGTCAGTATTGTGTATATTGTACAGCATGTGTAATTGTACAGCATTTGTTAGTACAGCATTGTGTATAATTGTACAGCATTGTTATTTGTAGCATTGTGTATATTGTACAGCATTGTGTATGTACAGCATGTGTATATGTACATTGTCATTGTGTATATTGTACAGCATTGTGTATATTGACGCATTTGTACTGTACAACATGTGTATATTGTACAGCATTGTGTATATTGTACCAGTATTGTGTATATTGTACAGCATTGTGTATATTGTACAGCATTGTGTACTGTACAGCATTGTGTATATTGTAACATTGTTTATTGTACAGCATGTGTATATTGTACAGCATTGTGTATATTGTACAGCATTGTGTCTATTGTGACGCTTGGTATATTGTACAGCTATGTACAGTTGTGTTATTGTACAGCATTGTGTATATTGTACAGCTTGTGTATATTGTACAGCATTGTGTATAGTGTTACGCATTGTGTACGGTACGCATTGTGTAATTTGTCATCATTGTGTATATTGTCACAGCATTGTGTACCTTGTACACGCATTGTGTATATTGTACAGCATTGTGTACTGTACAGCATTGTGTTATATTGTACCATTGTGTATATTGTACAGTATTGTGTATATTGTACAGCATTGTGTACTCTACAGCATTGTGTATATTGTACAGCATTGTGTACTGTACAGCATTGTGTATATTGTACAGCATTGTGTATATTGTACAGCATTGTGCATTTTGTACAGCATTGTGTACTGTACAGCATTGTGTATATTGTACAGCATTGTGTATATTGTACAGTATTGTGCATTTTGTACAGCATTGTGTATATTGTACAGCATTGTGTACTGTACAGCATTGTGTATATTGTACAGCATTGTGTATATTGTACAGCCATTGTGTATATTGTACAGTATGTGTATATTGTCAGCAGTGTGTATATTGTCAGCCGCATTGTGTATATTGTACAGTATTGTGTATATTGTACAGCATTTGTTACTTGTACAGCATTTTGTATATTGTACAGTATTGTGTATATTGTACAGATTGTGTAATGTACAGCATTGTGTATATTGTACAGCATTGTGTACTGTACAGCTTGTGTATATTGTACAGCATTGTGTATTGTACAGCATTGTATGTACAGCTTGTGTATTGTACAGCATTGTGTACTGTACAGCATTTGTGTAATATTGTACAGCATTGTGTACTGTACAGCATTGTGTATATTGTACAGCATTGTGTACTGTAAATTGTGTAATTGTTACAGCCTTGTGTATATTGTACAGCATTGTGTATATTGTACAGTATTGTTTATAGTACCATTGTGTATATTGTACGATTGTGTATTAAGCATTGTGTATATTGTACAGCATTGTGTATATTGTACAGCATTGTGTAATTGTACAGATTGTGTATTGTAGTATTGGTATATTGTACAGCATTGTGTATATTGTACAGCATTGTGTATATTGTACAGCATTGTGTACTGTACAGCATTGTGTATATTGTACAGTATTGTGTATATTGTACGGCATTGTGTTATTGTACGGCATTGTGTATATTGTACGGCATTGTGTATATTGTACAGCATTGTGTACTGTACAGCATTGTGTATATTGTACAGCATTGTGTATATTGTACGGCATTGTGTATATTGTACGGCATTGTGCATATTGTACGGCATTGTGTATATTGTACAGTATTGTGTATATTGTACAGCATTGTGTATATTGTACGGCATTGTGCATATTGTACGGCATTGTGTATATTGTACAGCATTGTGGTAATATTGTACAGCATTGTGCTATTGATAAACAGCATTGTGTAATTGTACGCTTGTGTATATTGTATAGGCATATTGTGTCTATGTACAGTTGTGTATATTGCATATTGTTATATTGTACAGCATTGTGTATTTGTACAGTAGGTGTAGTACAGCATTTGTGATATTGTACGGCATTGTGCATCTTGTTACGGCATTGTGCATATTGTACGCATTGTGTATATTGTACAGCATTGTGTTATTTGTACACGCATTGTGTATGTACAGTATGTGTATATTGTACAGCATTGTGTATATTGTACAGTTTGTGTCATATTGTACATTATTTGTGTATATTGTACAGCATTGTGTATATTGTACAGTATTGTGGTAATATTGTACAGTATTGTTGTATATTGTACGAGTATTGTGTAATTTGACAGCATTGTGTATATTGTACAGCATTGTGTAATATTGTACCATGTTTGTATATTGTACAGCATGTGTATATTGTACGTATTTCTATTGTACGGCATTGTGTATATTGCTACGGCATTGTTTATATTGTACGGCATGTGTTACAGTATTGTGTATATTGTACAGTATTGTGTATATTGTACAGCATTGTGTATATTGTACAGTATTGTGTATATTGTACAGCATTGTTGTATATTGTACAGCATTGTGTATATTGTACGGCATTGTGTATATTGTACAGTATTGTGTATATTGTACAGATTGTGTAATGTACCAGTAATTGTGTATGTACAGCATTGTGTATATTGCTTTACAGTATTGTGTATATTGTACCGCATTGTGTATATTGTACAGCATTGTGTTATTTGTACGCATTGTGTATATTGTACAGCATTGTTTATGTACAGGCATTGGTATATAGATTAAGTAGATGTGATATTGTACAGCATTGTGTATATTGTACAGTATTGTGTATATTGTACAGTATTGTACATTGTACAGCATGGTGTATATGTACAGCATTGTGTATATTCATTTGTGCATATTGAAGCATTTGTGTAATTGTACAGCATGTGTATATTGTACAGCTTGTGTATATTGTACAGTATTGTGATTGTACATATTGTGTACAGTATTGTGCATTTTGTCAACAGTTTGACTTGATTTAGTCCTGTGTCCATTGGCCACGTTCAGTCGCTGCCTCACCAACACTAAGGGTCAGAGAGATCAGTAACCAATAATCCACGTCCTTCACGATGTCACTATGGAGACTAATTGCATCACTTAGCTGGTTACTGTTCCATAACATACGTCATGGAACCAGATCTTGGATAAAAGGTTTCACGTAAACATCATTCTAATTGGTGTACTCACTTGTCATAGCCAAACACAATCGTAGATCAATGAATCTGACAGTGGATAATAATCATAATAATCCTCACAATGGATCCAATCACTTCACATTGAAGGAAAAGAAAATAAGTAACAAATCAACTGCAACAGATAATAACGTTTATTTACAGATCCCATCCAACACACCGCCTGGTCACCTACAGATACAACCCTCCAACACACCGCCTGGTCACCTACAGATACAACCCATCCAACACACCGCCTGGTCACCTACAGATACAACCCATCCAACACACCGCCTGGTCACCTACAGATACACCCATCCAACACACGACACCGCCTGGTCACCTACAGATACAACCCATCCAACACCCACTGGTCACCTACAGATACAACCCCTCCAACACACAGTCTGGTCCACCTACAGATACACCCATCCACACAACCCCTGGTCCACCTACAGTACAACCCATCAACACACAGTCTGGTCCACCTACAGATACAACCCATCCAACCCACAGTCTGTGTCACCTACAGATACACCCCCCAACACACCGCCTGGTCCACCTACAGTACAACCCATCCAACACACACAGTCTGGTCACCTACAGATACAACCCATCCAACACACAACCGCCTGGTCACCTACAGATACAACCCCATCCAACACACAGTCTGGTCACCTACAGATACAACCCATCCAACACACTGTCTGGTCACCTACAGATACAACCCATCCAACACACCACACCGCCTGGTCACCTACAGATACAACCCATCCAACACACAGTCTGGTCACCTACAGATACAACCCATCCAACACACAGTCTGGTCCACCTACAGATACAACCCATCCAACACACCGCCTGGTCACCTACAGATACAACCCTCCAACACACAGTCTGGTCACCTACAGATACAACCCATCCAACACACAGTCTGGTCACCTACAGATACAACCCATCCAACACCCCGCCTGGTCACCTACAGATACACCCCATCCAACACACAGTCCTTGTCCCTACAGATCACCCCATCCAACACACTGTCCTGGTCCACCTACGATACACCCATCCAACACAACCGCCTGGTCACCTACAGATACAACCCATCCAACACACAGTCTGGTCACCTACAGATACAACCCATCCAACACACAGTCTGGTCACCTACAGATACAACCCTCCAACACAGAGTCTGGTCACCTAGAGATGCAACCCACCCAACACACAGTCTGGTCACACCAAGAGATGCACCCACCCAACACCCGCCTGGTCACCTACAGATACAACCCATCCAACACACAGTCTGGTCACCTAGAGATGCAACCCACCCAACACACTGTCTGGTCACCTACAGATACAACCCATCCACACACACAGTCTGGTCACCTACAGATACAACCCTCCAACACACAGTCTGGTCACCTACAGATACAACCCATCCAACACACAGTCTGGTCACCTACAGATACAACCCATCCAACACAGAGTCTGGTCACCTAGAGATGCAACCCACCCAACACACAGTCTGGTCACCAAGATTACAACCCACCCACACCCGCCTGGTCACCTACAGATACAACCCATCCAACACACAGTCTGGCACCTAGAGATGCAACCCACCCAACACACTGTCTGGTCACCTACAGATACAACCATCCAACACACAGTCTGGTCACCTACAGATACAACCCATCCACAACCGTCTGGTCACCTACAGATACAACCCATCCCATCCACCACACCGCCGTCACACCTACCTGATACAACCCATCCAACACACAGTCTGGTCACCTACAGATACAACCCATCCCACATACAGTCTGGTCACCTACAGATACAACCCACCCAACACACAGTCTGGTCACCTACAGATACAACCCATCCAACATACAGCCTGGTCACCTACAACAACACCCCAACATACAGTCTGGTCACCTCTGACGATACAACCAATCCAACATACAGTCTGGTAACCTACAGATACAAACCATCCAACATACAGTCTGGTCACCTACAGATACAACCCATCCAACACACCGCCTGGTCACCTACAGATACAACCCATCCAACACACAGTCTGGTCACCTACAGATACAACCCATCCAACACCAGTCTGGTCACCTACAGATACAACCATCCAACACAAGTCTGGTCACCTACAGATACAACCCATCCAACACACTGGTCTGGTCCACCTACAGATACAACCCATCCAACACACAGTCTGGTCACCTACGATACACCCATCCAACACCGTCTGGTCACCTACAATACCACAACCCATCCAACACACCGCCTGGTCACCTACAGATACACCATCCAACACAAAGCCGCCTGGTCACCAACTAGATACACCCATCCAACACACAGTCTGGTCCCTACAGATACAACCCATCCACACACAGTCTGGTCACCTACAGATACAACCCATCCACACACAGTCTGGTCACCTACAGATACAACCCATCCAACACACAGTCTGGTCACCTACAGATACAACCCATCCAACACCCGATCCTGGTCACCTACAGATACAACCCATCCAACACATCAGTCTGGTCACCACATACAACCCACAACACACCGTGTCACCTACAGATACAACCCCATCCAACATACAGTCTGGTCCCTACAGATACAACCCATCCACATCCCGACTGGTCACCTACAGATACAACCCATCCAACACACAGTCTGGTCCCTACAGATACAACCCTCCAACACATCTTGTCCACCTACAGATACAACCCATCCACACATCTGGTCACCTACAATCAAACCCATCCAACACCACATTCTGGTCACCTACAGATACAACCCATCCAACACACAGTCCTGTCACTACAAATACAACCCTCCAACCACACAGTCTGGTCACCTACAGATACAACCCCACCCCACACACCAGTCTGGTCAACCTACAGATACAACCCATCCACACACAGTCTGGTCATCTACAGATACAACCCATCCAACATACAGTCTGGTCACCTACAGATACAACCCATCCAACACACAGTCTGGTCATCTACAGATACAACCCATCCAACATACAGTCTGGTCACCTACAGATACAACCCATCCAACATACAGTCTGGTCACCTACAGATACAACCCATCCAACACACAGTCTGGTCATCTACAGATACAACCCATCCAACATCACGTCTGGTCCACCTACAGATCAACCCATCCAACTACAGTCTGGTCCACCTACAGATACAACCCATCCAACACACAGTCTGGTCCACTTACAGTACAACCCATCAACATTACATTCTGGTCACCTACAGATACAACCCTCCAACTACAGTCTGGTCACCTACAGATACACCCATCCAACACAACCCGCCTGGTCACCTACAGATACAACCCATCCAACATACAGTCTGGTCACTTACAGATACACCATCCAACATCATCTGGTCACCTACAGATACACACCATCCAACATCACCAGTCCTGGTCACCTACAGATACAACCCATCCAACACACCAGCTGGTCACCTCAATACACCCATCCACATCAGTCTGGTCACCTACAGATCAACCCATCCAACATCAGTCTGTCACCTACAGTACAACCCAAACCCTCCACACATCTCCGCCTGGTCACCTACAGATACACCCATCAACTACAGTCTGGTCACCTACAGATACACCCATCATACAGTCTGGTCACCTACAGATCACCCATCCAACTACAGTCCTGTCACCCCTACAATACAACCCATCCAACATACAGTCTAGTCACCTACAGATACAATCCATCCAACATACAGTCTGGTTACCTACAAATATAACCCATCCAACATACAGTCTGGTCACCAACAGATACAACCCATCCACATACAGTCTGGTCACCTACAGATCAAACCCATCCAACATACAGTATAGTCACCTACAGATACAACCCATCCAACATACGGCCTGGCCACCTACAAATATAACCCATCAACATACAGTCTGGTCACCTACGCGATACAAACCATCCAAATCCAATCCATCCAACATACAGCCTGGTCACCTACAGATACAATCCATCCAATATACAGTCTGGTCACCTACAGATCAACCCATCCACATACAGCCTGGTCACCTACAGATACAACCCATCCAACATACAGTCTGGTCACTTACAGATACAACCCATCCAACATACAGTCTGGTACCTACAGATACAAACCATCCAACATACAGTCTGGTCACTTACAGATACAACCTATCCAACATGCAGTCTGGTCACCTACAGATACAATCCATCCAACATACGGCCTGGTCCACTACAGATACAACCCATCCAACATACAGTCTGGTCACCTCCAGATAACAACCCATCCAACATACAGTCTGGTCACCTCCAGATACAACCCATCCAACATACAGTCTGGTCACCTCCAGATACAACCCATCCAACATACAGTCTGGTCACTACAGATACAACCATCCAACATCATCTGGTCCCTACAGATACAACCCATCCAACATACGTCTGGGGTCACCTCCAATACACCCATCCAACATACATGTCTGGTCACCTCCAGATACAAACACCCATCCACATCCAACAGTCTGGTCACCTCCAGATACAACCCATCCAACATACAGTCTGGTCACCTGCAGATACAAGCCATCCAACATACAGTCTGGTCACCTCAGATACAAGCCCTCCAACATACAGTCTGGTCACCTGCAGATACAACCCATCCAACATACAGTCTGGTCACCTGCAGATAAACCCCATCCCAACTACAGGTTCTGGTCACCTGCAGATACAACACCCATCCAACATACAGTCTGGTCCACCTGCAGATACAACCCATCCAACATACAGTCTGGTCACTCAGATACAACCCATCCACATACAGTCTGGTCACTACAGATACACCCATCCCACAATACAGTCTGGTCCACTGTCAGATACAAAACCATCCAACACACGTCTGGTCACTACCAGATACAACCATCAACATACAGTCTGGTCACTCCAATCATCCACAACAGTCTGGTCACCTACAGATACACCCATCCAACATCATCTGGTCACTACTATAACCCATCCACATAAGTCTGGTCACCTACAGATACAACCATCCAAATACAGCTTTCACCTACCATCACCCATCCACACACAGTCTGGTCACCTACATACAACCCATCCAACTACATCTGGTCACCTACAGATACAACCCTCAAACATACGCCCTGTCTAATGTCTTCGAACATTCATCCAATTTGAACAGGTTTGACTGACAACTGTCTCTGGCCACTATTCACCCACTGACTGAAAAACTGGATATACTGAACGTGCTTGTGAAGGTTCTCATTCACTCCAGGTCAGTGGTATATCTGTTTGTATTCAATTAGATCAACTGACTGAATGTAGTTCTTGAAGGTTTCGCTAGTCTCCGACTGGTTTCTCATTCAGAATGACTTGTACAAGAATCTGTGGCAATTATGTACCCTGGAAATCCCATTACATACGCCAGTGTTAAGGGGTATTAGATAGTGGCTAAGAGGTGTATAGGACACGCCCGAGTAAGGTGTAAGGTGTTCACACATCTTCTGCCATGACAATGCTGTAACACCTTACTCTGCGTTCCTATAACACCCTCTAGCCACTATCCAATCACACCCTTAACACTGGCTGTGATATGCTATGGGATTTTCCAGGGTACATAATTGCCACAGTTTCTTGTACAAGTCATTCTGAATTGAGAAAGCCAGTCGGATGACTAGCGAAACGTCTTCAGAACTACATTTCAAGTCCGTTGATCTAATTGAAATACAACAGATATACTGAACATACTAGATATACTGGAATATACTGGATATCTGGAATACTGTGATATAGTGGGATTAACTGATATATATGGGAATATACTGTGATATACTGGGATAAACTGGATTCACTGGGATATAGTGGGATATACTGGGATCAGTGATATACTGGGATATACTGATATACTGTGATATAATGGGATTATACTGGAATATACTGGGATATGGGGGATATACTGGGATAACTGGGATATACTGTGATTATAATGGGATATACTGGGAATATACTGGGATATAGGTGGGATATACTGTGATATTGGGTAGATCTGGGATATACTGGGATATACTGGGATATAGTGGGTATACTGGGATATAGTGGGATATAGCTGGGATATAGTGGGATATCTGGGATATACTGGGATATACTGGGATATACTGGGAATATCTGATACTGGGATATACTGATATGGATATACTGGAATATACTGTTATATAATGGGATATACTGTGATATACTGTGATATACTGGGATATACTGTGATATAGTGGGATATACTGGGATACAGTGGATATACTGGGATATACTGGATATAATGGGATATACTGGAATATACTGGGATAAACTGGGATATACTGGGATATAGTGGATATACTGGGATATAGTGGGATATACTTGGGTATAAGTCGGTGATACTGGACAGTGGGACATAGTGGGATATAGTGGGACTACTGGGGATATAGTGGGACATCAGGGATAATAGTGGGATATACTGGAATAACTGGGATATACTGTGATATACTGTGTATACTGGGATATAGTGGGATATACTGTGATATAGTGGGATATACTGGATACAGTGGATATACTGTGATATAATGGGATTAACTGGGATATAGTTGTGATATACTGGGATAAACTGGGATATACTGTTATATAGTGGGATATACTGAGATATACTGGGATATAGTGGGATATAGTGGGATATACTGGGATATAGTGGGATATACTGGGATATACTGGGATATAGTGGGATATACTGGGATATAGTGGATATGTGGGATATAATGGACATGTGGGATATACTGGGATATAGTGGGATATCGTGGGATATACTGGGATATAGTGGGATATAGGGGGATAACGTATAGGGGGATATACTGGGATATAGTGTGATATACTGGGATATACTGGGCTATACTGGGACATAGTTGGATATAGTGGGGTAAGTGGATATACTGGGATATAGTGGACTATACTGGGATATAGTGGGATATACTGGGACACTAGTGGGATATAATGGGACATAGTGGGATATACTGGGATAAGTGGGACATAGTGGGATATACTTTGTGATATCTGTGATTAGTGTGATATACTTTGATATATGTGGATATACTGTGATATAGTGGTGATATAACTGTGATATAGTGTGATATACTGTGATATAGTGTGATATACTGTGTAATAGTGGGATATACTGGGATCTAGTGGGATATAATGGGACATGTTGGATATACTGGATAATGTGGGACATAGTGGGATTACGTGGGATATAGTGGGATATACTGTGATATAGTGGGTATATCTGTGATATATGGGATATCCTGGGATATAGTGGGACTAGTGGGGTATAGTGGACATAGTGGGGTAAGTGGGATATAGTGGGATATACTGGGATATATGGGATATACTGGGATATAGTTTGGATATCAGTGGGATATACTGGAATATACTTGGGATTACTGGAATATGATATAGTGGGATATACTGTTATTAATGGATATAACTGTGATATACTGTGATATACTTGGATATACTGGGATATACGTGATATAGTGGGATATACTGGATACAGTGGATATACTGTGATATAATGGGATATACTGGATATAGTGGGATATACTGGCATTACTGGAATATACTGGGATATAGTGGATAAGTGGGATATACTGGGATATAGTGGGATATACTGGGATTCAGTTGGATATAGTGGGATTACTAATTATAGTGGGATATAGTGGGATATAGTGGGATTCGTTGGATATATGGGTTCTTGGATATAGGGGGATATACTGGGATATAGGGGGATTACTGGGATATAGTGTGATATACTGGGATATAGTGGTATACTACGGGAACATAGTGGGATATACTGGGACATAGTGGGATATACTGGGATATAGTGGGATATACTGGGATATAGTGGGAATATACTGGGATATAGTGGGACAGTTGGGTATACGTTATATATGTGATACCTGGGATATACTGGCATAGTGGTGTATAGTGGATATAACTGGGATATGTAGATTATACTGGATCTCGTGTTAGTGGATATACTGGGATATAGTGGGATATACTGGATAAATAGTGGGACATAGTGGGATATACTGTGATATAGGTGGGATATACGGGCTAGACTGGATATAGTGGGACATAGTGGGTATATACTGGGATATAGTGGGACATAGTGTGGGATATGGTGGGACATATAGTGGGATATACTGGGATATAGTGGGACTATGGGATATACTGGATATAGTGGGATATACTGGGATATAGTTGGGACATAGTGGGATATAGTGGGGTATAGTGGGACTACTGGGATATAGTGGGACCTAGTGGGATATGATTGGGATATAGTGGGACACAGTGGGACGGACATAATGGGATATTGGATTGGTAGTAGTGGGATATGTGGACTATACTGGAATAGTGATGGATATATAACTGGGATATAGTGGGATATACTGGGATAGGGGTATAGGGGACAGGGGATATACTGGGACATAGTGGGATTACTGATTATACTGGGATATGTGGTGTGGGAGTATAGTGGGTATGGATCGGTAAGCTGATAGTGGGGTAGGAACTGGAAAGAAACATAGTGGGACATATGGGATATACTGGGATATCGTGGGATATACTTGGATATGGAATAGTGGGATATACTGGCATACTGGGACATACTGGGACATAGTGGGATATACTGGGACATAGTGGGATATACTGGGACATAGTGGATATATAGTGATAATTGGGATATACTGTGATATAGTGGATATACTGTGATATAGTGGGATATACTGGGACTAGTGGGATATACTGGGACATAGTGGGATATACTGGGATATAGAGGGATTATGGGAATATCAGGGGATATAGTGGAATAATATACTGGGATAGTACTGGGATTAGCGATGGATATAAGATGGAATATACTGCGATATAGTGGGATATACTGGGATAAAGTGGAATATAGTGGGATATAGTGGATATACTGGGATATAGTGGGATATAGGGGATATAGTGGAATATAGTGGGATATAGGGGGATATACTGGGATATAGTGGGATATATGTGATATAGTGGGATACTGGATATGGGATATACTGGGTATAAGGGGATATCTGGGATATACTGGATACGAATATGACTGATATAGGATCTCTGAATTACTGGATATAGTGGGATATACGGGATAAATAGTATGGAATATAAGTTGGGATATAGGGAATATACTGGGATATAGTGGGGATATAGGGGATATACTGGGATATAGTCTGGAATAAGTGGGCATGCGGGATACTGGATATAGGGATATACTGGTATGGGGAAGGTATATATCGGATTGGATTGTACGGGATACAGGATATACATATTCGTAGGGTGTTCTGATATCTGGGATATAGTGGATATATGGTATACTGGGTACTATGGATACGGAAAGGGTGTGCTTGACTTGGGAGTTATCGGGTATCGGGAATAGTGGTCCTGGAAAGTGGAATATCGTTGTCTCTGTTTGTGGGCTACTGGGTTAGGGGAATACGGATTATGGATATACTGGGACTAACGGCGAAAACCGGAAATCTGAAAAGATGATTCTCAATGTTGTTGTGTTAACACAACCATCCAGTTGTAGCTGCTCTGGGGTCAGACTGGGATCAGGCGAAGTGGGAGGAGACTGCGGCAATAGTCGTTCCTTTATTAGCGCTCTGCGTCGTTCCACCGCTTCATCCGACATGATTACTGGAAGGCAGAAGAAGGAACAGTCAGTAGATAAAATCATTCTCTGGCGATCATTCCCCAACTTTGAACACTCATAAACGGGGAACGAACCATTTCCATCTAACAGAGTTACAGATAATTCTCTGCACACGGAAACCCCAGATCCAGGATCTTTACAGAGAAAATGGCCGCAATGCAACAACGCTGTAAACCTCCATGGGAAAGGCGTTAAGTTTTACTTAAAACCCAACTCAGCCTTTCCTACATCAGCTAGTTTCAAACAGTCAAATGTCGCTGCCATCCCCGAAATAATGTTAAACCCACTAACCCAATAATACATTGAGTAGTACAGGTTTGTGTCTGTATTGTACTGTGAATTAATACTGAGCTGGGTACGTAATCATATAAGGACTGATTCACAAACCATGGTACATGGTTTGTGAAGATAGATGGTGGAGACAGTGGGAGGATAATTGGGGGAGGTACATGGTTTGTGAATATAGATGGTGGAGACAGTGGGTGGATAGAATTGGGGGAGGTACATGGTCTGTGAAGATAGATGGTGGAGACAGTGGGTGGAAAGAATTGGGGGGAGGTACATGGTTTGTGAAGATAGATGGTGGAGACAGAGTGGGTGGATAGAATTGGGGGAGGTACATAGTTTGTGAAGAAAGATGGTGGAGACAAAGTGGGTGGTTAATTGGGGAGGTACATGGTTTGTGAAGATAGATGGTGGGAGACACAGTGGGTGGATAGAATGGGGGGAGGTACATGGTTTTGAAGATAGATGGTGGAGACACAGTGGGTGGATAGAATTGGGGGAGGTACATGGTTTGTGAAAATAGATGGTGGAGACACAGTGGGTGGATATAATTGGGGGAGGTACATGGTTTGTGAAGAAAGATGGAGACAGGGGTGGATGAAATTGGGAGGTACTGGTTTTTGTGAAGATAGATGGTGGAGACAGAGTGGTGGATAGAATTGGGGGAGGTACATGTTTGGGAAGATAGATGGTGGAGACAGTGGGTGGATAGAATTGGGGGAGGTACATGGTTTGTGAAGATAGATGGTGGAGACACAGTGGGTGGATAGAATTGGGGGAGGTACATGGTTTGTGAAGATAGGGTGGAGACACAGTGGGTGGATAGAATTGGGGGAGGTACATGGTTTGTGAAGATAGATGTGGAGACACAGTGGTGATAGAATGGGGAGGTACATGGTTTGTGAAGATGATGGTGGAGACAGTGGGTGGATAGATTGGGGGAGGTCCATGGTTTGTGAAGATAGGTGTGGAGACACAGTGGGTGGATAGAATTGGGGGAGGTACATTGGTTGTGAAGATAATGGTGGAGACACAGTGGGTGGATAGAATTGGGGGAGGTACATGGTTTGAAATATAGATGGTGGAACACAGTGGGTGGATAGAATTGGGGGAGGTCCATGGTTTGTGAAGATAGATGGTGGAGACCAGTGGGTGGATAGAATGGGGGAGGTACATGTTTGTGAAGATAGATGGTGAGACACAGTGGTGGATGAATGGGGGAGGTACATGGTTTGTGAAGATAGATGGTGGAGACAGTGGGTGGATAGAATTGGGGAGGTACATGGTTTGTGAAGATAGGTGGTGGAGACACAGTGGGTGGATAGAATAGGGGGAGGTACATAGTTTGTGAAGATAGATGGTGGAGACACAGTGGGTGGATAGAATTGGGGGAGGTACATGTTTGTGAAGATAATGGTGGAGACACAGTTGGTGGATAGAATTGGGGGAGGTACATAGTTTGTGAAGAAAGATGGTGGAGACAAAGTGGGTGGATATAATTGGGGGAGTACATGGTTTGTGAAGATAGATGGTGGAGACACAGTGGGTGGATAAGATTGGGGGGAGGTACATGGTTTGTGAAGATAGATGGTGGAGACACAGTGGGTGGATAGAATGGGGGAGGTACATGGTTTGTGAAGATAGATGGGGGAGACACAGTGGGTGGATAGAATTGGGGGGAGGTACATGGTTTGTGAAGATGATGTGAGACCAAAGGGGTGGATAAATTGGGGGAGGTACATGGTTTGTGAGATAATGGTGGAGACAGAGTGGGTGGATGAATTGGGGGAGGTACATGTTTTTGAAGAAGATGGTGGAGACAAAGTGGGTGGATATATTGGGGGAGGTACATGGTTTGTGAAGATAGATGGTGGAACACAGTGGGTGGATAATTGGGGGAGGTACATGTTTGTGAGAAAGATGGTGGAGACAAGTGGGTGAATAAATTGGGGGAGGTACATGGTTTTGAAGATAGATGGTGGAGACACGTGGTGGATAGAATAGGGGGAGGTACATGGTTTGTGAAGATAGATGGTGGAAGACAGTGGGGTGATAGAATGGGGGAGTACATGGTTTGTGAAGAAGATGGTGGAGACACGTGGGTGGATAGAATTGGGGGGTACATGTTTGTGAAGATAATGGTGGAGACACGTCGGTGTTGCATCTGTATACATTCATTAGCCAATGAAAATAAAGGAGACACTTGCTGATAACACAGAACGCTGGGAGTTGTAGTTTTCCAACATGTGAAAAGTCAGTGAGAAATAATTGTTTATATGTTAGATTATTAAGGGCAATGCTATTATAAAAACATGAGGCTGTGAGGTATCTTCTGTTATTTTAGTCTATACTATGTGCGGAGCATTTAGCATAGATTAGCATCATTTTTAACGATAAGAAGTTTTATTGAATAACCCTGAGAGTGTTTTATGAAAAGTTCTGAGTGCATTGAACTTTTTTCGGATTATATGGATTGCAAACTTTCCTTTAGCATTCCATATTGTGCCCTCCCTTAGGAATATATATATGTATATTCCAAATATATAGCGGACCCGAGCACTTCAGTCCAGGGTATCACGCAGCAACAGATTTATGTGCTAATAATCTATGCGGTTCGGCCGTCATCAGAAAATATATATATTATTGCATACCGGTATCTAGAGTGTGTACAGACAGTATATATATATATATATATATATATATATTATTACATTATAGATATATTCACATACGTGCGGGGGGGTTGACCATGATTAGATATAAAAACACCATACTGTATGGGGAGTTCTACCATTATATAGATATAAACACCATACTGTATGGGTGATTAATGTGAGACTCACTTTATGAGTAGGTTACATTTAATAACACATACTGTATGGGGGGGGGGTGTACAATTAATATAGATAAACCCATACTGTGGAGCCCTTATCTATGTTAATCACTGTGGGCTGGGGGTACCATTCATAGATAGTATAACACATACTGTTATGGGGTTACATTATTCTAATAAAACACTAACTGTAATGGGGAGCGTCCCATTATTAGATATATAACACATACTGTATGGAGGGTGTTAACCCAAGTATACGATATAAACACATACGTATCAGGGGTGCTACCTTATATAGATATAAACACATCACGTATTGGAGGGTGTACCATTATAGTTATAAACACATACTGTTAGGGGATCTACCATTGATATAGTATAAACACATATCATGATGGGGGGTAACATTATATAGATATAAACACATCCTGTACTAGGGGTGTACCCATTATATAGATAATACACTACTATGACCTTATATATAACACTGTATGAGGGGTCCTAGCCATGAATAGATCTAAACACTACTGTCGGGGGTACTTATTAATCCAGATACGTTAGGTCTACATAATGAGATAAACACATACTGTATGGAGGGTTTACCATTATATTAGATATAACCATTACTGTGGGGGTGTACAGTTATGATAGATATAAAAACACATTACTTGTATGGGGTGGGTGTGGTACGTCCAGGTTATATCAGATATAAACACATACGGTGTGGGGGTGTGTAAATATATAGATATAAAAATACTGTATGGGGGTTGTACCATTATCTAGATATAAACAGGGGTGTAATTACTAGATATATGTGGGAGGTGTGTAATGAGAAACTTCCTTATGGGTTCATTATATAGATATAAACACCACATACTGGTATGGGGGGTGTACCATTATATGTATAAATAACATATAACTGTATGGGGGTTTTTTTTTTTGTTGCCATTATATAGATATAAACACATACGTAATGGGGGGTGTACCATTATATGAGATATAAACACTCTGTATGGGGTGTACCATTATAGATATAAACAAAAGTATAGGGAGTCTACCATTATATAGATATAAACACATACTGTATGAGGGGTCACCCATTATATAGATATAAACACATACTGTGTGGGGGTGTACAGTTATATAGATATAAACACATACTGTATGGGGGGTGTACATGATATCAGATAAAACCCACCCCCATACTGTGTGGGGGTGTACAGTTATATAGATATAAACACATACTGTATGGGGGGTGTACCATTATATAGATATAAACACATACTGTGTGGGGGGTGGTAACAGTATATAGAATATAAAACACATTCGTATTGGGGGGCTGTACCATATTATAGATTCAACATAGTACTTAGGGGGGTGTGCCATTATATAGATATAAACACATACTGTATGGGGGGTGTACCATATATAGATATAAACATATACTGTATGGGGGGTTGCAAGTTATAGATATAAACACATACTGTATGGGGGTGTACCATTATATAGATATAAACACATTCTGTATGGGGGGTGTACCATTATATAGATATAAACACATACTGTATGGGGGGTGTACCATTATTAGATATAAACACATATGCATGGGGGGGTTCCATATAGATATAAAACATCTACTGTTGGGGGTGTGTAATCCTATTATATAGATTATAAACACATACTGTCATGGGGTGTACCATTCCATATAGATATAAACAATATGTATTGGGGTGTACCATTACTATGAGATAAACCTACTTATGGGGGGTGTACATATTATACTAGAGTATAAAACACATACTGTATGGGGGGTTGTCCATTATATAGATATAAAACACAACTGTATGGGTGATGTACCAGTTATATAGTATAAACACATACTGATGAGGGTGTGTACCTTATATAGATAAAACACATACTGTATGGGGGGTGTACCATTATATAGATATAAACACCATCTGATGGGGGGTGTACCATTATATATAATCAAACACAACTGATGGGGGGGTGTACCATTTATAGATATAAACACACTAATGTATGGGGGTTTGTAACATATAGTATATATAACACATACGTATGAGGGGTTTAATGTCACTCACGCACTAGGCTTCTTGAATTTTTCTTCCCCAGTTCTAATGGAAAGACCATTAAATTCATTACCATGGACGATTTTTTATTTTCCTCTCCGTCTTTCCACTGATTTAACCGTTGATCCGGATATAGGTATCTGATAAAGAAAACTGACTATTGAAATCTATAAATTCCGATATACCGATTGAACCAGAAATGTTTTAATTCCCAATTAAATTTTTCGATAACAATTTTGAGGAGTTTTGAATTGAATTTTCAGTTTTGATTGCCGTTGGATCGGGATTTTTTAAAATGTCATACACCAGGTTCCATGTAGAATCTGGGATTCACACTACCATGTAGGCAGACACTGATTTCTTCTTCCCCTTAAGTGATTTATCTCCTGGATTGCTGGATCTACAGGATTATTGGTTTCCCATAAAATCTCATCACCCCATGTACTTCTCAATAATGAGACCCCAAGTCTAGAATCTATTCTCCTTGGCTATGTGGTTCTGTAAACTGTCCCAATCAACACCATTGGCACATTCCCTGGTCCAGTCTCCCCCTTATAACTCTAGTATTGTCCAGATTAACAATACCTCAAACGTCTTCCATCAAGAGAACCTCAACTTCGCACTTGGCTCCCCTGTTCTCTCAGATCTTGCTCCAAAAACTTCTCATAATGCGCATGGTTTCAGGACTGGTCCGTTAATCTTTCCTTCTCTCTTCTCGCAATTATTAAGCAAAAACAATGGCCTGTCGGACTTATCGCAGAAAACTAAAGAGAGTCAGGCTGGAAAAAAAACAGAAATCTTTATTAAATTGGGCCCCACGCGTTCCACTCTGGAGACATCACTGGATCTGTCTATTACAGGGCCCCTGAGGGCCCATCAAATCTCCTGTTTAGGTCAGAGGTTACAAAACTCATCACTGGGCACTGGACAATTCATCTACAGCACAAAAATAGGCAACATTTCTATTGGCCCCTAAATGTATTTATAGATAAGTTATAGATAGAGCCCCTCATGTGTCAACGTCTCAAGTGTTCTTCCCTAATCTGTACACAATGGCAGAATCTATTAATCTCTCTGCGATACTCAGGCTTAAAATACAAACTTCTCAGTGACTTTCTAATATCTTATAAGTTTCAGAGGGGTACATTATCCCTTATAATACATGAGTGGTACAGATGTCGAGTTCCTTATAACTCAGTCTGTGTCCCTTGTACCTTGTTTTATATAGACACAGCAACTCCTTAGTGACTTTCTATCCTTATAATTTGACAGTAGGGGTACTATCATTATCTCTTATAATATGAGTGGTACCCAGAGTTTCCCTGGATAACTGCATCTGTGTCGTCTGGTTTGTACCTTTATATAACACAGAACTCCTCAGTGACTTCTAATATCCTTATAATTTTACAGTAGGGGATACATTATCCGTATAATACATGAGTGGTACCCAGGTTCCCTGTATAACTTCAGTACTGGGTCCTATGTACTTTTCTATAGACACAATAACTCCTCATGACCTCTGAATAATCTTATAAATTGTATAGTAGGGGATCATTATCCCTTATAATACTAAATGTTACCCAGATTAGTCCCAGTATAAACTGAGTCTGTGTCCTTGACCTTTAATATGGCACAGAAACTTCCTCAGGACTTCTACATCCTTATAATTTACCAGTAGGGGATACTTATCCATTTAGAATACATGAGTGGGTACCCAGAGGTCCCCTGTATAACTCAGTCTGTGTCCTTGTCCTTTATTATGTTTCACAGAACTCCTCAGGGACTTCTATATCCTATTTTAATTTACCAGTAGTGGATACATTATCCCTTATAATACATGAGTGGTCACCCAGAGTTCCCTGTATAAACTCAGTCTGTGGTCCTTGTACTTTTCTATAGACACCGAATCCTCAGTGACCTCTATTATCCTTATTAATTTACGTAGGGATACATTACCCAGTATAATACATGAGTGGTAACCCAGAATTCCCTGTATACCTCACTGGTCCTTGTACCTTATAATATAGACACAGAACTCCTCATGACTTCTAATATCGTTATAATTTACAGTAGGGGAAACATCATGCTTAAATAGCATGAGTTGGTACCAGAGTTCCCGTAGTAATTAAAATCTCAGTCGTTCCTTGTACCTTATATAGAACACAGACTCCTGTGACTCTTTCTAATAGCCTTTAATTACGTATAGGGATTACATTATCCCTTATAATACAATGGATGTGGTACCCAGAGTTTCCCCTGATAACTCGTCTGTTCATTGCACTTTATATTAGAACACAGAACCTCCTCAGTGACTTCTTAATATCCTATAATTTACAGTAGGGGATACATTGATTCCTTATTAATACATGAGTGGTACCCAGAGTTCCTGTATAACAAAGTCTGCCTCTGACCTTTATATGGGACACAGAAACTCCCTCGTGACTTCTAATATCCTTATATTTACAGTAGGGGATACCTTATCCAGTTATAATACGTGAGTGGTACCCATAGTGTCCGCTTAACTCAGTCTGTGTCCTTGTACCTTTATATGGACACAGAACTCCTCAGTGACTTCTAATATCCTTATAATTTAAGCAGTAGGGGTACATTACCCTTATAATACATGAGGTGGTACCCAGATTTCCGTATAATCAGTCTGTGTCCTTGTAATACCTTTATATGGACCTGAACTCCTCAGTGACTTTAATATCCTTATAATACAGGTAGGGGATACATTATCCTTATAATACATGAGTGGTACCCAGAGTTCCTGTATAAACTCAGTTCTGTGTCCTTTTTGTCCTTTATATAGATACAGAACTCCTCATGTGACTTCTAATATCCTTATTAATTTTAAGTCAGGGGATACATATCCCTTATAATAAGCAGATGGTACCAGAGTTCCCTGTAGAAATCCGTCTTTGTCTTCTGTACCTTTTATGGACACAGAACTCTCAGTGACTTCTAATATCCTGTATAATTTAACAGTAGAGGATACATTATCCCTTGTATAATACATGAGTGGTACCAGACGTTCCCTGTATAACTCAGTCTGGTGTCCTTGTACCTTATATGTTAACAGAAACTCCCAGTGACTTCTTAATCCTTATAATTACAGCAGGGGATACTAGTATCCTTATAAACATGAGTGGTACCCAGAGTTCCCTGTAAACTGCAGTTCCTGTGTCCTTGTACCTTTATATAGACACAGAACTACTTCAGTGATCTGCTAATATCTTATAAGTTCAGTAGGGGATCAATTATCCCTTATAATACATGATGGTACCAGAGTTCCCTGTATAACTCCAGATAAAACACATACGTATGGTGGGTTGTACCATTATATAGATATAAACACATACTGATGGGTTTGTAACCATTATATAGATAAACAATACTGTATGGGGGTTGTAAACATATATAGATATAAACACATACTGTATGGGGGGTGTACCATTATATAGATATAAAATCACAGTACTGTATGGGGGTTGTAAATTATATAATATATAAACAACCATACTTGATGGGGGTATGTACATTAATAATAAGATAACACATACTGTATGGGGGGTGTACCATTATAAGATATAAACACATACTGTATGGGGGGTGTAACATTATATAGATATAAACACATACTGTATGGGGGTTGTAACATTATATAGATATAAACACATACTGTATGGGGGGTGTACCATTATATAGATATAAAACACATAACTGTATGGGGTGGTGTAAACATTGATAGATATAACACAATACTGTATGGGGGGACTATTAGCATACCATATTCGGGGGTACCTTATATAGATATACAATACTGAGGGTTCATGACTAACCACAATGTATGGGGTGTTGTAAACCTTATATAGATTTAACATACTGTAGGAGGGTTTTACCATTATATAGATATAAACACATACAGTATGGGGGTTGTAACATTTAAAGATATAAAACACTACTTATAGGGGGTTGTAACATTAATAGATATAAACACATACTGTATGGGGGTTGTACCATTATATCGATTATAAACACATACTTTATGGGGGTTGTAACATTATATAGATATAAACACATACTGTATGGGGGGTGTACCATTATATAGATATAAACACATACTTATGGGGGTTGTACCATTATATAGATATACATTATATATGTCTGTATAATACATGAGTGGTACCCAGAGTTCCCTGTATAACTCAGTCTGTGTCCTTGTACCTTTATATAGACACAGAACTTCCTCATGACTTCATAATATCTTAATTTACGTAGGGGATACATATCCCTTTTAATACATGAGTGGTACCCAAGTTCCCTGTTAACTCAGTCTGTGTCCGTGTACCTTTATAGAAACAGAACTCCTCGAGTGACTTCTAATTATCCTTATAATTTTACAGTAGGGGGATACATATCACCTATAATACCTGAGGGTACCCCAGAGTTCCCTGGTATAACTCAGTCTGTTTCCTGTAGTACCGTTTATATGACACGAAACTCCTTCAGTGCATTCTAATATCTCTAAATTTACAGCAGGGGATACAATTATCTCTATAAACATGAGATGGTTACCCAAGGTTCCCTGTATAACTCAGTCTGTGCCTTGTAACTTTATATAGACAAGAACTACTCAGGACTTCTAATATCCTTCAATAATTAAGTAGGGGATACATTATCCCTTTACTACATGAGTGTACCACGAGTTCCCTGTATAACTCAGTCTGTGTCCCCTTGTAGCCTTTATATAGACACAGAATCCTCAGTGACTTCTAATATCCTTATAATTTACAGTAGGTAGGGATACATTATCCTATATAACACTTGGTACCCAGAGTTTCCTGTATAAACTCAGTACTGTGTCTTGTACTCGTTTATATAGACACCAAACTCCTCAGTGACTTTAATACCTTATAAGTCAGTAGGGGATTCACTTATCCCATTATAATACATGAGTGGTACCCAAGTCCCTGATACTAACTCAGTCGTGTCCTTGTTACCTTTATATAAGATCAGAACTGCCTCAGTGACTTCTAAGATCCTTATATTTACAGTAGGGGAACATATCCCTTAATACAGAGTGGTACCCAGAGTTCCCCTGTATAACTCAGTTTGTCCTTGTACCTTTATATTGGACACAGAATCTCAGCATATTCTTATATCCTTAAATTTACAGAGTGGGATACATATCCCTTATAATACATGTGGTACCCAGAAGTTCCCTGGATAAATCAGTCTGTGTCTGTTACCTTATATGGACACAGAACTCCTTGACTTCTAATATCCTTATAATTTTACAGAGGGGATACATTATCCTTATAAACATGATTGGTACCGCAGGTTCCCTGGCTATACAGTCTGGTGTCCCTGGTACATTTAATAAGACACAGAACTACTCAGTGGATTTCTATAATATCTATTAATTACAGTATGGGGATACATGTATCCCTTATAATACATGAGTTGGTACCAGAGTGTCCCTGTAACTCAGTCGTGTGTCCTTTGTACCTTATATGAAACAGAACCTCCTCAGGACTTCTAATATCCATATTTACAGTAGAGGTGGGGATACATTGATCCTTAATAAACATGAGGGTACCCAAGTCCCTGTATAACTCAGTCTGTGGTCCTGTACCTTTATATGGACACAGAAACTCCTCAGTGACTTCTAATATCCTTATAATTTACAGTAGGGGAGACATTATCCCTTATATACATGTTGTGATTTGATGACAGTTTTCTTACCTCTATTGACAAAAACCACAATGGCTTCTGGGCCGAGAGTGTCATAAAGGGGAACTACAACCATTGAGTATGTAAGCAAGACAGCTCCGCGATCACTGCCTGTGCAATAAACACAAAGTCAGTAATTAAAAACACGATATAACAGGAAGTTTATATATAGTATACAGTATACAGTATACCTTGTGTGTATTATATATCCCTTTCCCTTATATATTATTATAAATACATTTATATCTCCATTGCATTGGGTTTTTAGGAGCTACCAATGAGGTGGGGGTATAGGTTATTACATATAGGAACAGTGTATCTGTATGTGTGTACTATCTCACTATTCCCATTTAAATGACCATCAATCATGTATATGAAGTATAGCACTGACTTATATTAGGTACAACACAAACTATACAAACTACATAAACTTACTACAGAGCTCAGATTCCTACTTCAACTAGAGATGGACAAACTAGTAAAGTTGGGAAGTTTGAATTTAGACCCATTAAAGTCAATGGGGAGTGATAGTTGGAAAAGTCCGGGTGATTACAGCCAACTAACAATGGTAACTTACTGTAAATGGCTCTGGCACCTGGGAAATGGTCTGGGAACACGTCACTATCACCCAAAACTTGTTAAAACACTGAACAATACTTCGTTAGTTAGACGATACTTTTTTAGGGTTAGCGAAAAGGATCCATACATTCGAGGGGTTACCGAAAACGAACGATACTTTTGGGGATTACGGGGAAAGGAACATTAATTTAGAGGGTAGGTTAGCGAACGATACATTCTAGGGTTAGTGAAATGAATAATACTTTCAAGGGTTATCGAAGGAGACATTTAGGGTTAGCGAAAGGATCCATACATATGAGGGTTACCGAAATCTAACGATACTTTTAAGGGTTGTGTATGTAATCAGCAATTTAGTCGATAATCAGCAATTTAGCGATATTATCGTAAATACAGCGCGGATTCCGGAAAAACGAACTACTTTCAACCTGAACTAGTGTTGAATAGTTCGAGTTGTCTGCACACATAAAGTTCAGCTCGAACTCGGCGGGCTCGAGTTCGGTTTTGTGTCCAACTCTATTTCAACATGGTATGGTCAAAATGGGAGGTTACACCACACCCGGTCTGCTCCATGGGAATACTCAAGGAAGTTTAATAAAAAAAAAGTTTTTGTTGCTACACAGGATGTGATGTGTATTGTAATGGACATATACACCAAGGCTCCTTATATAACCACCTCCAGCCTGCAGGTGGTGTCAGTGAGTAATAAAATAAAAGACATCCGATCTCTATGGATAGGAGGAGAAAAGTGAAAGTAGATAGAGTGTGTGATCCCTTGCACATTGTGATGTCTGATTGAATGCCAACACAAGATCCTGTGTATAAGACCTGTTACCACACCTGTAGGGAGGACAGATTATTGGACAGACAATTTACCTTATTGGATACAAACTCTGAGATAACAGCTAAGTGTACACCAACTTACAAGGACACAAATATACAGGTCTGGTCAATATTCAAAGTGGTGGAACCATAGACAGGGACACCCCTGATTACGCACATTTTTTATTTGGAAACCTGTTTATGTGCACTGTCTCCTTGTACCAGACCACCAGAGTAACACACTGTGTGCCATGCTACCCATATCCTTCCATAAAGCACCACCAGAGTAACCCAGTGTGCCATGCTACCCATAACTTTCCATAAAGCACCATCAGAGTAACCCACTGTGTGCCATGCTACCCATAATCTTCCATAAAGCACCACCAGATAACCCACTGTGTGCCGTGCTACCCATAATCCTTCCATAAAGCACCACCAGAGTAACCCACTGTGTGCCATGCTACCCATAATCCTTCCATAAGCACCACCAGAGTAACCCACTGTGTGCCATGCTACCCATATCCTTCATAAAGCACCACCAGAGTAAACCCACTGTGTGCCGTGCTCCCATAATCCTTCATAAGCACACCAGAGTAACCCACTGTGTGCCGTGCACCCATAATCCTTCCATAAGCACCACAAGAGTAACCCCACTGTGTGCCTGCTACCCATAATCCTTCCATAAAGCACCACCAGAGTAACCCACTGTGTGCCATGCTATCCATAATCTTTCCATAAAGCACCACCAGAGTAACCCCACTGTGTGCCATGCTACCCATAATCCTTCCATAAAGCACCACCAGTAACCCACTGTGTGCCATGCTATCCATAATCTTTCCATAAAGCACACCAGAGTAACACACTGTGTGCCATGCTACCCTAATCCTTCCATAAAGCAACACCAGAGTACCCACTGTGTGCCATGCTATCCATAATCTTTCCATAAGCACCACCAGAGAAACCCACTGTGTGCCATGCTATCCATAATCTTTCCATAAGCACCACCAGAGTAACCCACTGTGTGCCATGCTAACCATAAATCCTTCCATAAAGCACCACCAGACTACCCACTGTGTGCAGCCACCCATAATCCTTCCATAAAGCACCACAGCGTAACCCACTGTGTGCCATGCTATCCATATCCTTCCATAAGCACCACCAAGAACCCACTGTGTGCCATGCTATCCATAATCTTTCCATAAAGCACCACCAGAGTAACCCATGTGTGCCTGCTACCCATAATCCTCCATAAAGCACCACCAGACAACCCATGGGTGCCATGCTACCCATAATCCTTCCATAAAGCACCACCAGACTAACCGCTGTGTGCCATGCTACCCATAATCCTTCCATAAAGCCACACCAGACTACCCACTGTGTGCCATGCTACCCATAATCCTTCCATAAAGCACCACCAGACTAACCCACTGTGTGCCATGCTACCCATAATCCTTCCATAAAGCAGTGATCTGATACCAAATTGGTGGCAGCGGTGCTGGAATACCATTATCTCCCTGTTTTTCTGTATTTGAATTAGCAGCCTGTCCTTAGCCTTTTGCTAGTGGTAAAGCTAGGCAGGTATACCAAGGATTTAAAACGAAATAAAAGACAGTATCAGTTATTAAAAAGTTGTAAATCTGGAACTTGCTGTGGTAATTACTAATAAGTATGAAACTAGCAAGTTATAGATCCTGTATGGGTGTCAGGATGCCCAATGGGCTTGTTAAGTTGAGCTACACATTGTTGCAAAGATTGTTGGGTCTGTTCTCAGACTGCAGGTTTATTACACTTAGACCCCATGCATTCTAGTGGCGGAAGATGCAATTGGAAGAGAGGCCAGGTTTGGTAAGGTTCATGACTCTACTGCTGAAGTGACCTAAATAATCCTTCCCTAGGCCATAGATGTAATAGCTATGGATGTAAGGGAAAGGCAGGTGAATAACAGCATATTCGAGTCTTGGGTAGGAATCGCTAAAGCACGAAAAATGGCTTTATTATAGGATGTATGAAAAGAAAATTTTCCAGCATTTTGTGCAGCCAGAGAATGCTGGGATTGTGTTATTTTAACATGTGAGAAGTACAAACCCATGGTCTATATCATAAGCCTGATTGCATCTGTATACATTCATTAGCCAATGAAAATAAGGGGAGAAACTTACTGATAACACAGAAGCTGGGATTTGTAGTTTTTAAACATGTGAGAAGTAACACCCAGCTCTATATCATAAGCCGTATTGCATCTGTATACATTCATTAGCCAATGAAAATAAAGGAGACACTTACTGATAACACAGAACGCTGGGATTTGTAGTTTTTAAATATGTGAGAAGTTCAACACCCATGCTCTATATCATAAGCCTGTATTGCATCTGTATACATTCATTAGCCAATGAAAATAAAGGAGACACTTGCTGATAACACAGAACGCTGGGAGTTGTAGTTTTCCAACATGTGAAAAGTCAGTGAGAAATAATTGTTTATATGTTAGATTATTAAGGGCAATGCTATTATAAAACATGAGGCTGTGAGGTATCTTCTGTTATTTTAGTCTATACTATGTGCGGAGCATTTAGCATAGATTAGCATCATTTTTAACGATAAGAAGTTTATATTGAATAACCCTGAGAGGTGTTTTATGAAAAGTTCTGAGTGCATTGAACTTTTTTCGGATTATATGGATTGCAAACTTTCCTTTAGCATTCCATATTGTGCCCTCCCTTAGGATATTATATGTATATTCCAAAAATATTAGCGGACCCGAGCACTTCAGTCCAGGGTATCACGCAGCAACCAGATTAGTGCTAATAATCTATGCGGTTCGGGCCGTCATCAGAAAATATATATATATTGCATACCGGTATCTAGAGTGTGTACAGACAGGTAGTAGTATATAAAATATAAAATATTATACATACCGGTAGCAGAGTGATACAGACAGTAATAGAGAAAAGAAGATATATATATATATATATAGTAAGAATAAATATATATATATATATAAAAGAATTATGACATACCGGTATCTGGGGTGTATACAGACAGTATATATATAGATATATTATTATACATACCGGTATCTGGAGTGTATACAGACAGTATTTATAATATATATTATATATATATTATATATATATTAATATATATATGAGTATATTATATATATTTATTACATACCGGTATCTGGAGTGTATACAGACAGTATATATATATATATTTTTACATACCGGTATCTGGAGTGTATACAGAATATGTATATATGTATATATTATTACATACCGGTATCTGGAGTGTATACAGACAGTATATCTATATATATATATATATTACATACCGGTATCGGAGTGTATACAGACTATATATATATATATATATATATTATTACATACCGATCTGTAGTGTATACAGAATATGTATATATGTATATATTATTACATACCAGTATCTGGAGTGTATACAGACAGTATATATATATATATATATATTATTACATACGGTATCTGGAGTGTATATCAGACATATATATTATATATATCTCTGTGCCCATGGAAAATGACATTTTTGTGTTCCAGTGATTGTATTCCGACAGTATTACATAAAACTGTAGCCAGACATGGCAAATTATGAATGGGCACAGGTACACTGCCAACCTTACAACACACATAGTACAGGGTTATTGTTACCATACCTCCGGGCGGTTCTAGAAGATCCCAATGTACTGATCAGTAGAAGCTTTGCAGCTTTATGTACAAAGTCCAGATCCTAGTAATTCGGCTCTGTCCACCACCTGTAAATACACAATATCCAAATTCCTCATGGGGTGGTTGGAATGTGTGTGACACATCAGGATTAAAATAAAATTCCAACAACCTCTTAATACTGAACAGAACATTCCTTCTCCGTATATTTATATATATGGGTGGGAGCTGCCATATTGTTTCCCTAGAAAGTACAGTATGAGGGTATAGCTTATTGTAGTACAGAACATTCCTTCTCTGTATATTTTATATTTATACATATGGGTGGGAGCTGCCATATTGTTTCCCTTAGACAGTACAGTATGAGGGTATAGATTATTGTAGTACAGAACATTCCTTCTCTGTATATTTATACATATGAGTGGGAGCTCCATATTGTTTCCCTTAGACAGTACAGTATGAGGGTATAGCTTTTGTATGTACAGAACATTCCTTCTCTGTATATTTATATATCATATGGGTGGGAGCTGCCATATTGTTTCCCTTAACAGTACAGTATAAAGGTATAGCTTATGTGTGTACAGAACATTCCTTCTCTGTATATTATATTTATACATATGGGGTGGGAGGCTGCCATATTGTTTCCCTTAGACAGTACAGTATGAGGGTATAGCTTATTGTGTGTACAGAACAACCCCTTCTCTGTATATTTTACATATGGGTGGGAGCTGCCATATTGTTTCCCTTAGACAGTACAGTATAAGGGTATAGCTTATTGTGTGTACAGAACATCCTTCTAGTATATTTATACATATGGGTGGGAGCTGCCCTAGTGGTTCCCTTAGCAGTACAGTATGAGAGGGTATAGCTTATTTGTGTACAAACATTCCTTCTCTGTATATTTATTCAACAATGGGTGGAGCTGCCATAGTGTTTCCCTTAGACAGTACAGTATGAGGGTATAGCTTATTGTATGTACAGAACATTCCTTCTCTGTATATTTAACATATGGGTGGGGAGCTGCCATATTGGTTCCCTTAGACAGTACAGTTGAGGGTATGCTTATTGTGTGTACAGAACATTCCTTCTCTGTATATTTATTCATACATATGGGTGGGAGCTGCCATATTTTTCCCTTAGACAGTACAGTATGAGGGTATAGATTATTGGTGTACAGAACATTCCTTCTCTGTATATTTATACATATAGGTGGGAGCTGCCATATTGTTCCCTTAGACAGTACAGTATAAGGGTAATAGTTCTATTGTATGTACAGAACATTCCTTCTCTGTATATTTATATTTATACATATGGATGGGAGCTGCCATATTGGTTCCCTTAGACAGTACAGTATGAGGGTATAGCTTATGTTGGTGTACAGAACATTCCTTCTCGGTATATTTACATTTATACATATGGGTGTGGAGCAGCCATATTGTTTCCCTTAGACAATAAGTGAGGGTATGCTTATTGTGTGTACAGAACATTTCCTCTCTGTATTTTATATTTATACATATGGTGGGGGGCTGCCATTGTTTCCCTTAGACAGTACAGTATGAGGGTATAGCTTATTGTATGTACAGAACTTCCTTCTCTGTATATTTATATTTATACATATGGTGGGGGCTGCCATATTGTTTCCCTTAGACAGTACAGTATGAGGGTATAGCTTATTGTGTGTACAGAACATTCCTTCCTGTATATTTAATTTATACATATGGGTGGGAGCTTCCATATTGTTCCCTTAGACAGTACAGTATGAGGGTATAGCTTATTGTGTGTACAGAACATTCCTTCTCTGTATATTTATATTTATACATATGGGTGGGAGCTGCCATATTGTTTCCCTTAGACAGTACAGTATGAGGGTATAGCTTATTGTGTGTACAGAACATTCCTTCTCTGTATATTATATTATACATATGGGTGGGAGCTCCCTATTGTTTCCCTTAGACAGTACAGTATGAGGGTAT
Organism: Hymenochirus boettgeri; assembly: GCA_019447015.1. Lineage (NCBI taxonomy): Eukaryota > Metazoa > Chordata > Amphibia > Anura > Pipidae > Hymenochirus > Hymenochirus boettgeri. Next base: position 37,077 of record JAACNH010000148.1, on the reverse strand, counting down.
AACTTATTGTGTGTACAGAACTTCCTTCTCTGTATATTTATATTTATCATAGGGTGGGAGCTGCCATATTGTTTCCCTTAGACAGTCAGTAGAGGGTATAGCTTATTGTATGTACAGAACATTCCTTCTCTGTATATTTATACATATGGGTGGAGCTGCCATAGTGTTTCCTCCTTAGACAGTACAGTTGAGGGTATAGCTTATTGTATGTACAGAACATTCCTCTTTGTATATTTATATTTATACATATGGGTGGAAGCTGCCATAGTGTTTCCCTTAGACAGTACAGTATGAGGTATAGCTTATTGTATGTACAGAACATTCCTTCTTTGTATATTTATATTTATACTATGGGTGGAAGCTGCCATAGTGTTTCCCTTAGACAGTACTGTATAAGGTATAGCTTATTGTGTGTACAGAACATTCCTTCCTGTATTTTATATTTATATTTGAGTGGGAGCTGCCATAGTGTTTCCCTTAGACAGTACAGTATGAGGGTATAGCTTTGTATGTACAGAACATTCCTTCTCTGTTATTCTATTTATACATTGGGATGGAGCTGCCATATTTTTCCCTTAGACAGTACAGTATGAGGTATAGCTTATTGTATGTACAGAACATCCCTTCTCTGTATATTTATACATATGGGTGGGAGCTGCCATATTGTTTCCCTTAGACAGTACAGTATGAGGATATAGCTTATTGTATGTACAGATCATTCCTTCTCTGTATTTATACATATGGTGGGAGCTGCCATATTGTTTCCTTAGACAGTACAGTATGAGGGTATAGCTTATGGTGTGGTTATTTCTGAGGTGTGGTTAAAACACATTGGGTTCAGTGACTGGACCAGTTCCCTCGGTATTGGAAGATTGCTTGTGTGGGGAAAAAAATGTGAAGGGGGGAGTTTTTTTAAGCTCCACCTCTAACTGCTACGCCACTTACCTGTTTGTAGGTGAGCCATTGATACGGAGTGTTCGGTTTCCTGTAACCAAGCAGTTTCCATTTCCTGTGAACACATTGAGTAAGTTGGACCTGGTGTCAGAACAATACAGGGTGATGCTGGGTTTAAAATTCAATATAAATGAATGATATGACTGTAGGTGACAATAGACAGTAAGAAGACTCACTGGAATTCAATCAATATCCTTACAGGCCCATTTACTATCACATAATTATATAGTCTTTCTTCCCATATTCATTTAGACCAATCAGATGGTGTTTAACTGGCAGTAACCCAGTAAAAAGCATCATGTGATTGGTTGCAGCAAATTTATGGTACATTTTGTATCTCTTATTATTGTCTGGCCCCTTTCAATGGGGTCACTCAGATGACTTGTTAATCACGTTTCTTCTACCTGAGACACGGAGACCCCCTCAGAAAACTTCGTACAAGGTTTTTGCTGTCTTCGTAATAATAGGCATGAGTTTGTCGTCTTTTAATAACGCGCATCTCCGCGCCCCGCCCTGTCGGGAAACAATCACAAGCAGAGACTACAATCTACAGTCTAAATCAAACTCCTGTATCAACGGTTTCTGCTGCTTTATACAGCAATGTCTGTGTCCCCCTTCAATAAAAAAAATCCCCCCAAAACTGCAATAGTTAGAAGTGGGAGATGGAAGTCTAACCTGAAATCTGCCTTTTACCCCTCTCTTTCTGCTTCCTGTTCTTCCATTAGCAGACTGTCAGTCATGATGTAGCAGAGGACATTACAGTCAGCCACTAAACTGTTACCCCCTAGCTGCCTCCTTTGAGCATGTGGCAAGCTCATAACAAGCTCAGAAAGTTTGGAGAGGAGGCAGCAGAAACCTTTTAAGAGAGGCAGATAGAAGGAAGAAAAACATTTTGCTGTATTACAGTTTAACCACCTCGTGTGTCTGCTTTTCTAATATATTGTAATTTTGGTGTTTGGGGGAGTTTTATAACCGATATATCATTTTTTATTTGAGTTGAATTACCATTATCCTATGTGTGTGTCCACCTGCTAGATCATCATGACTCCATCTGACCTGCCACACCCATGTGCTATTGCATGTAAAAAATCTGTGGAATGGAAAGGCTCCTCTAGACCCAGGTTGGTATTACAATGTTACTAATACATTGACCCATGGCTAGTGGGCATTACCTGGGTACCGATGGACTGTCGGTTCATATCACGGGTGTGGTAAACTGTTTAGGGCTTCGATAAGGACATAGATAAAAGCCTATAATCCCACGGTAATTAGACTGATGATAACGGGAGTGGGGAGGGGGTAAACAGGAGACCCAGGCAGCATAACATCTCACCCGATCACGGGATCTAGATAAGAGAAATGAACAATTGGTTCAGGGAACCAGCAATGCTACATGAGGGACCATTCATTCCGACAGGGCAGAACTAATGTAAATTTCTAACATGGCCCCTCATTAGCTTAGATCTGCCCAAACCCTTATTCACCGAACGTCAGAATTATACAACTGCTTTAAACTGAAGGAAGAATCGATAATCCATGGCTACGATTGGTTAGATCGATAAGACTAATGAAATCCCAATACGATTGGTCAGATTGAGTAATGGGCGGCCATACATATGTTCGATTTTACTTACCCGACCGAGCCTTCCCGTGACGTTCGATCGATCCTGCTGGAACCGCACCGCCTCTCCCGTTCTTCTATACGGCCAACATGCAATCGCAAAATCCCGCATGTAAGCCATATAGGGAACGGGAGAGGCGGTTCCGGCAGGATCGATCGAAAGTCGCAGGAGGGCTCGGTCGGGTAGTAAATCGAACATATGTATGGCCACCTTAAGACAAATGAAACTCCAACTACGATTGGTCGAATTGAGTAAAAAATAAAATCCCCAACTATGATTGGTCAGATTGATTATATAAATAAAATCCCCAACACGATTGGTCAGATGGAGTAAAAAAATAAAATCCCCAACTACGATTGTCATATTGAGTAAAAAAAAATCCCCCAACTACGATTGGTCGAATTGAGTAAAAAAAAAAAATCCCCAACTACGATTGTTCAGATTGAGTAAAGCCTCGTACACACGTCAGATCATTTCGTACGATGTGCCCACGAACCTAGCGACCGTCTCGTTATACACTAGTTCTGCCAACGACCCCTGTACATACATGAACGATAGTGGATAGATAATGTCGTTGGTAAGGTGTTACGTGACTTACTATTAAGTTTCGGAATATCGCGTAGATCTCGAATGTTACACATGTGTATTTCATTCATCTTCCATTACACTCTACTCGATAATCTGCCGATATGTACAAAACAAACGACAATCGTGCGAACGAATTCGCCAGCTGATCGTCGGAGAAAGCCGAGCCGAAATAATCTTATTAATAGATATTTCGTAGTTTCATTCATTGAATCCGTCGTTTTGTCTGTTTATTTATTATCGGGTATTCAATGTAAACTCTCAGAGTCATGGATTTGTTGTGTTGGTTTTATCAGACTGGGTGTACGTATTTATTTCATTAAAGGAAAACAACAAGTCCCCAATGCTCCTCTCCTGCGCTGTTTTGTGCCGATGGGTTTCACGCTGTGCATGTGCGAACTCGATCTGGGTGTGAAAACTCACAGCCAATTAGCGTGATTACGCGAACTGGAAGATTCTACAGGCTATTATTTAATTAAGAGTTTCCCAGTGGATGCCCAATTACATTGATCTCTTGAGTAAATAACAGACGCAGCACAATACCCGAAATCTATAATATCAGGAAACATTCAAATAAACCGATAACCTTTCACCCCCAAAATAACCTGTCAACCCCCCCAAATAACTCAAAGTCCGTTACCACCACCGTTTTAAAACGCGCAATTCGCTAGTCATTGCGAATAGGATCTAGTTGTACGTTAAATGTTAACCCCCAAGGTCAGGATTACAGTAATGAATTACATTGCCTTGTGTGCCAAGGGCAACCACGTGTTACCAGGGCGAGTGCGCTGGGGATTTCGTGCAGAGGTCACACAAAAGGATTGGAAGGATGTCTGTCTCAGCACATAAAGTCCAATAAACATCGATCTTTCCTATAGGGCAGATTAACTAATTCCTTACTTTAGGTCCGACAATTAATTGGACCCAGAACCAGAAGATGTGATCAGTACAAAGAACCTTATTTATCTGTAAAGACAAAGATTTCCAAACCTAAGAATGTCAGCCAGATTGTGTGCCTACATTTTTTTTCCCACGATCCCCTTGTGGCTGTAGGTGTTGGTAAACAGAATGGAGCAATAGCCTATTTCTAACATGATTTCCACCTGTTTCTCAAATGTGGAATGGGCCATTAAACAATAAATCCCTCTGGCACCAATTCCTTTTGATGTTGCTGACGTGTGCAGGTTACTTAGGTTGAGATAGTGACCTACCTCCGACCACCAACACAACCTACATACTGGCCGAGCTGAAAAGCATTTGCAGGGCAATCCAAAATCAAACGTTTATCTGGGGGTAAAACTATTCACACACCCAACCCCCCGTTATCATTTCATCCACTATTACTGTAGCGTTACGGAGACAATTTTTTGTTTTTAGGTCGGGATGAATCTAGTTTTTCACAACCAAAGTGAGCTCCATTTAGATCGTCATGTCCAATCCAGATGGAAAGGACGGCCGACATTGTGATTGCGGATACAAGACAGAAATATCGGTGGCTCTGCACTAAATCTTCTTGTGGTGTACCCAGATTTACCGAGAATCTTTACATATCAATGTTATCATTTAGGTCTAAATCTAGGACCTATTGAATGGATTGATTAAGATATCAGGTCTTCCTGCTTCTCTTTCTAACTAACGAGTTAGACTGGAATCACTTTTGCAAATAACTTTTAGTCCGAACTACAACTGGGGATGTTGAACAGGGGACCCAGGGGAGGAGGGGTAACTTAAAGCAGATATTGTATGTTATGAGTAGATAAACACATTCACTTTTCATAAACCACTTACTGGTATACAACCGTACGTTGCTGAGCTATAAACCATTACCGTAGTATAGATAATAACTACATTTACCGTAGTTAGTATAAAATAACCCTTAGAAGAAAATACACATTACCGTGTATTATGATAATTAGACACTATTACCTAGTATTATGAATAACTTAACCATTAAAATCACAGTAACCTGTAGTTCTTGATAATCACACCATCCAGTTTTTTTTTTTACCTTTAGCTTTTTTTTTTTTTATGATTCTTTTTTATATTTTTTACCTTTACGCGATGCAGTTATGAAATACAGCAGCATTCCGATTCATGATACATAACCCCATTCCCGTAGTTCATGAACGATAATTACACATTACCACGTAGTTTATAATAAACACATTACCGTAGTTATGACATTACATATAATCATACATCAACCACCGTCCATTAGAGTCACTAGAGTCTTTTGATAATAAACAAATTACCGTATTTATGATAATAAATCACAATAACGACATGATGTATATAAAAAGCACATTGCTGTAGTATATGACAAATAAAACCAGAAATAAACGTAATTATGATCAATAAACACTTACCATAATTATATTACACACAAATAGTTAAATATCATATAACACATTGCTGTAACTATGATAATAAACCCATTACTAATATTTATATAATAAACACCTTACTATAGTTATATAATAAACACATTACCCGCTTCACAACCATGGTACCTCCCAATTCTATCATCCACCACTGTGTCTCCACCATCTATCTTCAAAACCATGTACCTCCCCCAATTCTATCCCCCCACTGTGCTCCACCATCTATTTTCACAACCATTACCTCCCCCCAATTCTGCCACCCCACTGTGTCTCCACCATCTACTTCACAAACCATGTACCTCCCCCAATTCTATCCACTCCACACGTGTCTCCCCATCTATCTTCACAACCCATGTACCGCTCCCCCAATCAATCCCCACCACACTGTATCTCCACCATCTATCTTCCAACTTCAAGACCATGTACCTCCCCCAATTCTATCCACCCACTGTGTCCTCCACCATCTATTTCACAAACCATGTACCTCCCCATTCTATCCACCCACTGTGTCTCCACCATCTATCTTCACAAACCATGTACCTCCCCCAATCTATCCACCCACTGTGTCTCACCACTATCTATCTTCACAAACCATGTACCTCCACCTATTCTATCCACCCACTTCTCCACCTCTAATCTTCCCAAACCATGTACCTCCCCCAATTTAATCTATCCACCCACTGTCCCCCCCATCTATCTCCAAAACCATGTACCTCCCCCAATATATCCACCACGTGTCTCCATCTATCTTCACAAACCATGTACCTCCCCCATTTCTATCCACCCACTGTGTCTCCACCATCTATCTTCAAACCATGTACCTCCCCAATTCTATCCACCCACTGTCTCCTCCACCATGTACCGCTCAATTTACCACCCCTGTGTCTCCACCACTATCTCACACCTGTACCTCCCCCAATTCTATCCACCCACTGTGTCTCCACCATCTATCTTCAAAACCATGTACCCTCACCCCATTCTATCCACCCACTGTCTCTCACCATCTCCTTCACAAACCAGTACCCTCCCCCAATTCTAATCCCCACCCACTGTGTCTCCCACCATCTATCTTCACAACCATGTCCCTCCCCCAATTCATCCACCCACTGTCTCCACCATCTATTCTTCACAAACCATAGTACCTCCCCAATTTTTCCACTCCACTGTGTCTCACCACCTCTATCTTCACAAACCAGGTACCTCCCCCAATTACTATCCACCCACTGTCTCCACCATCTATCTTCACAACCATGTACCTCCCCCAATTCTATCCACCCACTGTGTCTCCACTATCTATCTTCCCAAACCATGTACCTCCCCCAATTCTATCCACCCACTGTCTCCACCATCTATCTTCACAAACCATGTACCTCCCCCAATTCTATCCACCCACTGTGTCTCACCATCTATCTTCACAAACCATGACTCCCCAATTCTTATCCACCCCACTGTGTCTCCACCATCTATCTTCAAGAACCATGTACCTCCCCCAATTCTATCCACCCACTGTCTCCACCATCATCTTTTCACAACCATGTACACCTCCCCCCCATTCTGTCACCCCACTGTGTCTCCACCATCTATCTCTTCACAAACACCAATGTACCTCCCCCAATTCTATCCACCCACTGTGTCTCCACCATCTATCTTCAAAACCATTTTACCTACCCTCCCCAATTCTATCCACCACTGTGTCTCACTCCACTCTATCTTCAGAACCATGTACCTCCCCCAATTCCTATCCACCCACTGTGTTCTCCACCATCTATTTTCACAACCATGTAACTCCCCCAATTCTATCCACCCACTGTGTCTCCACCATCTATCTTCAACAAACCATGTACCTCCCCAATTCTATCCCCCCACGTGTGCTTCACACATCTATCTTCACAACCATGACCTCCCCCATTCTATCCACCCACTGTCTCCACCATCATCTGCACAACCATGTAACCTCCCCCTAATTCTATCCACCCACTGCCTCCACAATCTATCTTCACAAACCATGACGTCCCCCTAATATCATCCACACCCTGTGTCTCCATCTTTCCTCACAAACCATGTACCTCCCCCAATTCTATCCACCCACTGTGTCTCCACCATCTATCTTCACAAACCATGTACCTCCCCCAATTATATCCACCCACTGTGTCTCCACATCTATCTTTACAAACCATGTACCTCCCCCAATTCTATCCACCCACTGTGTCTCCACCCATGTAACCTCCTCCAACTTATCCACCCACTGTGTCTCCACCATCTATCTTCACAAACCCTGTACCTACCCCCAATTCTATCCACCCACTGTGTCTCCACCATCTATCTTCACAACCAGGTACCATCCCCCAATTCTATCCCCCACTGTGTCTCCACCATCTATCTTCACAAACCATGTACCACCCCCCATATCATCCACCCTGTGTCTCCACCATCTATCTTCACAAACCATGTACCTCCCCCAATTCTATCCACCCACTGTCTCCACCATCTATCTTCACAAACCATGTACCTCCCCAATTCTATCCACCCACTGTGTCTCCACCATCTATCTTCACAAACCATGTACCTCCCCATTCTCCACCCCCCTGTGTCTCCACCCTCTTCTTCACAACCCATGTACCTCCCCAATTCTATCCACCCACTGTGTCTCCCACCATCTTACTTCACAAACCATGTACCTCCCCAATTCTATCCACCCCTGTCTCCACCATCTATCTTCTTCACAAACCATGTACCTCCCCCATCTATCCCCCACTGCTCCACCATCTATCTTCACAAACCATGTACCCTCCCCCATTCATCCACCACTGTTCTCCACCATCTATCTTCACAAACCATGTAACCTCCCCCAATTTATCACCCACTTTGTCTCCACCATCTTCCTTCACAACCTTCCATCCCCCCCACTTATATCCACCCATGTGTCTCCACCATCTATCTCACAAAACCATGTTCCTCCCCCAATTATCATCCACCCACTGTCTCCACCATCTTTCTTCACAAACTATGTACCTCCCCCAATTCTATCCACCCACTCTGTCTCCACCATCTATCTTCACAAACCATGTACCTCCCCCCAATTATATCCACCCTCTTTGTCTCCACTTATCTCACACCATGACCTCCCCCAATTCTAATCCACCCACTGTGTCCTCCACCATCTATCTTCACAACCAACTGTACCTCCCCAATTCTATCCACCACTGTGCTCCACATCTATCTTCACAAACCATGTACCTCCCCCAATTCTATCCACCCACTGTGTTCTCCACCATCTATCTTCAGAAACCATGTACCTACCCCCATTATATCACCCACTGTCTCCACCATCTTCTCACAAACTATGTACCCCTCCCCCAATTCTATCCACCCACTGTGTCTCCACCATCTATCTTCACAAACTATGTACCTCCCCCAATTCTATCCACCCACTGTGTCTCCACCATCTATCTTCACAAACCATGTACCATCCCCCTATTCTATCCACCCACTGTGTCTCCACCACCTATCTTCACACACCATGTACCTCCCCAATTCTATCCACCCACTGTCTCCACCATCTACTATCTCCACAAACCATGTACCTCCCCCCTATTCTATCCACCACTGTGTCTCACCATCTATCTTCACAAACCATGTACCCTACCTCCCCCAATTCTATACACCCACTGTGTCTCCACCATCTATCTTCACAACCATTGTCCTCCCCCATTCTATCCACCCCTGTGTCTCCACCATCTATCTTTCAAGAACCATGTACCTTCCCCCAATTCTATCCACCCCACTGTGTCTCCACCATCTCTCTTCACAAACTATTACACCTCCCCCTATTCTATCCACCCACTGTGTCTCCACCATCTATCTTCACAAACCATGTACCTCCCCAATTCTATCCACCCACTGTCTCCACCATCTATCTTCACAAACCATGTACCTCCCCCATCTATCCACCCACTTGTCCTCCCACATCTATCTTCACACCATGTACCTCCCCCAATTCTTCCACCCACTGTGCTCCACCATCTATCTTCACAAACCATGTACCCTCCCCCCCTTCTAATCCACCCACTGTGGTCTCCACCATCTATCTTCAAACCTGTACCTCCCCCAATTCTATCCACCCACTGTGTCCCACCATCTATCTTCACAACTCTGTACCTCCCCCAATTCTATCCACCCTTCTGTCTCCACCTTATCTTCACAAACCATGTTACCCTCCCCCATTATATCCACCCCTTTGGTCTCCATCTTTCTCACACCCTGTACCTCCCCCAATTATCCACCCACTGTCTCCCATCTATCTTCCAAACCATGTACCTCCCCAATTCTATATCCACCCACTGTGTCTCCACCATCTATCTCAAAAACCATGTACCCCCATCTAAATCCACCCACTGTTCTCCACCATCTATCTTCCAACCAGTACCTTACCCCCCCAATTATATCCACCCCTTGTCTCCACCACTTTCTTCAAAACATGTACCTCCCCCAATTCTATCCCCCCACTGTCTCTCCACCATCTATCTTCCCCAAACCATGTACCTCCCCCCAATTCTATCCACCCACTGTCTCCACCATCTATCCTTCAACAGACCATGTACCTCCCCCAATTCCTATCCACCCCTGTCTCCACCATCTATCTCAAACAAACCAGTCCCTCACCCAATTCTATCCCCCCTGTGCTCCAACCATCTATCTTCACAAACCATGTACAGTTGGGTTTTGTAGGGTGTTTGGGGGGGGTTTTGGGGGGGGGGGGGGGGGGTTGGGGTGGGGGGGGGGTTTTGGGGGGGGGGGAACTCGTTCCTTATATGATACTTACCCAGTCCAGTATTAATTCACAGTAAATACAGACACAACCCTGTACTACTTCAATGTATTATTGGGTTAGTGGGTTTAACATTATTTCGGGGATGGCAGCGACATTTGACTGTTTGAAACTAGCTGATGTAGGAAAGGCTGAAGTTGAGTACCGTAAATACTTAAAGCCTTCCATGGAGGTTTACAGCGTTGTGCAATTGCGGCGCAACTTTCTCTGTAAAGAATCACTGGATCGGGGTTTCCGTGTTGCAGAGAATTATTCTGTAACTCTGTTCGATGGAAATGGTTCGTTCCCCTACCGTTGCTTATGAGTGTTTCAAATTGGTGGAATGATCCCGAGAATGATCTGTTATCTATGACTGTTCCTTCTTTCTGTCTCTTCTAGAATCATGTCGGATGAGCGGTGGAACGAGCGCAGCAGACGCTATATTAAAGGAAGACTATTGCCGCAGTCTCCTCCCACTTCGCCTGATCCCAGTCTGACCCCAGACAGGCTAGCACCTTGTTGCTGAGTTGGTTGGTAAGAATAGATGTGGAGAGAACACAGTGGGTGGATAATTGGGGAGGTACATGGTTGTGAAGATAGATGGTGGAGCCAGTGGTGGATATAAATTGGGGGAGGTACATGGTTTGGGAAGATAGATAGTGGAGAACAGTGGGTGGATAAGAATTGGGGAGGACATGGTTTTGTGAAGATGATTGTGGAGACAGTGGGTGGATAAATTGGGGAGGTACATGGTTTGTGAAGATAGATGTGGAGACACAGTGGGTGGATAAATTGGGGGGAGTAATGTTTGTGAAAGAAGATGGAGACAGTGGTGGATAGAATTGGGGGAGGTACATGGTTTGTGAAGATAGATGGTGGAGACACAGTGGGTGGATAGAATTGGGGGAGGTACATGGTTTGTGAAGATAGATGGTGGAGACACAGTGTGATAAAATTGGGGGAGGTACATGGTTTGTGAAGATAGATGGTGGAGACAGTGGGTGGATATAATTGAAGTACTGGTGGAGACGTTGGTGGATAGAATTGGGGGGGTACATGGTTTGTAAGATAATGGTGGAGACACGTGTGGTGGATAGAATTGGGGGTACATGGTTTGTGAAGATAGATGGTGGAGACACAGTGGGTGGATATAATTTGGGGAGGTACATGGTTTGTGAAGATAGATGGTGGAGACACAGTGGGTGGATAGAATTGGGGGAGGTACATGGTTTGTGAAGATAGATGGTGGAGACAGGGGTGGATAGAATTGGGGGAGGTACATGGTTTGTGAAGATAGATGGTGAGACACAGTGGGTGGATATAATTGGGGAGGTCATGGTTTGTGAAGATAGATGGTGGAGACAGTGGGTGGATAATATGGGGGAGGTACATGGTTTGTGAAGATAGATGGTGAAGACACAGTGGGTGGATAGAATTGGGGGAGGTACATGGTTTTTGAAGATAGATGGTGGAGACACAGTGGGTGGATAGAATTGGGGGAGGTACAGGGTTGTGAAATAGATGGTGGAACACAGTGGGTGGATAGAATTGGGGGAGGTACATGGTTTGTGAAGATAGATGGTGGAGACAGTGGGGTGGATAGAATTGGGGGAGGTACATGGTTTGTGAAGATAGATGGTGGAGACACAGTGGGTGGATAGAATTGGGGGAGGTACATGGTTTGTGAAGATAGATGGTGGAGACACTGGGTGGATAGAATTGGGGAGGTACATGGTTTGTGAATGATGGTGGAGACAGTGGGTGGATAAATTGGAGGTACTGGTTTTGAAGATGATGGTGGAGACAGTGGTTGGATAGAATTGGGGGAGGTACATGGTTTGTGAAGAATATGGTGGAGACACAGTGGGTGATGAAGGGGGGGTACATGTTTGTGAAGATAGATGGTGGGACACAGTGGTGTATAGAATTGGGGGGGTACATGGTTCTTGAAGATAGATGGTGGAGACACAGTGGTGGATAGAATTGGGGGAGGTACATGGTTTGTGAAGATAGATGGTGGAGACAGTGGGTGGATAGAATTGGGGGAGGTACATGGTTTGGGAAGATAGATAGTGGAGACACCGTGGGTGGATAGAATTGGGGGAGGTACATGGTTTGTGAAGATAGATGGTGGAGACAGTGGGTGGATATAATTGGGGGAGGTACATGGTTTGTGAAGATAGATGGTGGAGACACAGTGGGTGGATAAAATTGGGGGAGGTATATGGTTTGTGAAGATAGATGGTGGAGACAGGGGTGGATAGAATTGGGGAGGTATGGTTTGTGAAGATAGATGGTGGAGACACAGTTGGTGGATAAATTGGGGAGGTACATGGTTGTGAAGATAGATGTGGAGACAGTGGGTGGATAGAATTGGGGGAGGTACATGGTTTGTGAAGAAGATGGGAGACACAGTGGTGGATAGAATTGGGGGAGGTACATGGTTTGTGAAGATAGATGGTGGATAGAATGGGGGAGGTACATGGTTTGTGAAGATAGATGGTGGAGACAGTGGGTGGAATAATTGGGGGAGGTACATGGTTTGTGAAGATAGATGGTGGAGACACAGTGGGTGGATAGATTGGGGAGGTACAGGTTTTGTGAGATAGATGGTGGAGACACAGTGGGTGGATAGAATTGGGGGAGGTACATGGTTTGGGAAGATAGTTGGTGGAGACAGTGGGTGGATAGAATTGGGGGAGGTACATGGTTCTTGAAGATAGATGGTGGAGACACAGTGGTGGAATAGATTGGGGGAGGTACATGGTTTGTGAAGATAGATGGTGGAGACAGTGGGTGGATAGAATTGGGGAGGTACATGGTTTGGGAAGATAGATAGTGGAGACACCGTGGGTGGATAGAATTGGGGGAGGTACATGGTTTTGTGAAGATAGATGGTGGAGACAGTGGGTGGATATAATTGGGGGAGGTACATGGTTTGTGAAGATAATGGTGGAGACACAGTGGGTGGATAGAATTGGGGGAGGTATATGGTTTTTGAAGATAGATGGTGGAGACAGTGGGTGGATAGAATTGGGGGAGGTACATGGTTTGTGAAGATAGATGTGGAGACAGTGGGTGGATAGAATTGGGGGAGGTACTGGTTTTGTGAAATAGATGGTGGAGACACAGTGGGTGGAAGATTGGGGGGGTACATGGTTTGTGAAGATGATGGTGGAGACACAGTGGTGGATAGAATTGGGAGGTACATGGTTTGTGAAGATAGATGGTGGACTATAATTGGGGGAGGTACATGGTTTGTGAAGATAGTGGTGGAGACAGTGGGTGGATAATAATTGGGGGAGGTACATGGTTTGTGAAGATAGATGGTGGAGACACAGTGGGTGGATAGAATTGGGGGAGGTACATGGTTTGTGAAGATAGATGGTGGAGACAGTGGGTGGATAGAATTGGGGAGGTACATAGTTTGTGAAGATAGATGGTGGGGACACAGTGGGTGGATAGAATTGGGGGAGGTACATGGTTTGTGAAGATAGATGGTGGAGACAGTGGGTGGATAGAATTGGGGAGGTACATGGTTTGTGAAGATAGATGGTGGAGACAGTGGGTGGATAGAATTGGGGGAGGTACATGGTTTTGAAGATAGATGGTGGAGACAACAGTGGGTGGATAGAATTGGGGGAGGTACATGGTTTGTGAAGATAGATGGTGGAGACACAGTGGGTGGATAGAAATGTGGGGGGGTGTACATGGTTTGTGAAGATAGATGGTGGAGACACAGTGGGTGGATAGAATTGGGGAGGTACATGGTTTGTGAAGATAGATGGTGGAGACACAGTGGGTGGATATAATTGGGGAGGGTACATGGTTTGTGAAGATAGATTGGTGGATAGAATTGGGGGAGGTACATGGTTTTTGAAGATAGATGGTGGAGACACAGTGGGTGGATAAAATTGGGGGAGGTACATGGTTTGTGAAGATAGATGGTGGAGACACAGTGGGTGGATAGAATTGGGGAGGTACATGTTTGTGAAGATAGAGTTGGAGACAGGGTGGATAATTGGGGAGGTACATGTTTGTGAAGATAGATGGTGGAGACACAGTGGTGGATAGAATTGGAGGAGGTACATGTTGGAGACACATTGGGTGGATAGAATTGGGGAGGTACATGGTTTGTGAAGATAGATGGTGGAGACACAGTGGGTGGATAGAATTGGGGGAGGTACATGGTTTGTGAAGATAGATGGTGGAGACAAAGTGGGTGGATAAAATTGGGGGAGGTACATGTTTTGTGAAGATAGATGGTGGAGACACAGTGGTGATAGAATTGGGGGAGGTACATGGTTTGTGAAAATAGATGGTGGAGACACAGTGGGTGGATAGAATTGGGGGAGGTACATGGTTCTTGAAGATAGATGGTGGAGACACAGTGGGTGGATAGAATTGGGGAGTACATGGTTTGTGAAGATAGATGGTGGAGACCAGTGGGTGGATAGAATTGGGGGAGGTACATGGTTTGTGAAGATAGATGGAGACACAGTGGGTGGATATAATTGGGGGAGGTACATGGTTTGTGAAGATAGATGGTGGAGACACAGTGGGTGGATAGAATTAGGGGGAGGTACATGGTTTGTGAAGATAGATGGTGGAGAACACGTGGGTGATATAATTGGGGAGGTACATGGTTTGTGAAGATAGATGGTGGAGACACAGTGGGTGGATAGAATTGGGGGGGTACATGTTTGTGAATATGATGGTGGAGACACAGTGGGTGGATAGAATTGGGGGAGGTAATGGTTTGTGAAGATAGATGGGGGAGACACAGTGGGTGGATAGAATTGGGGGAGGTACATGGTTTGTGAGATAGATGGTGGAGACACAGTGGGTGGATAGAATTGGGGGAGGTACATGGTTTGAGAAATAGATGGTGGAGACACAGTGGGTGGATAGAATTGGGGGAGGTACATGGTCTGTGAAGATAGATGTGGAGAGAAGTGGTGGATAGAATTGGGGGAGGTACATGGTTTGTAAGATAGATGGTAGACACAGTGGGTGGATAGAATTGGGGAGGGTACATGGTTTGTGAGAATAGATGGTGGAGACAGTGGGTGGATAGAATTGGGGGAGGTACATGGTTTGTGAAGATAGATGGTGGAGACAGTGGGTGGATAGAATTGGGGGAGGTACATGGTTTGTGAAGATAATGGTGGAGGTGGGTGATAAATTGGGGGAGGTACATGGTTGTGAGATAGATGTGGACAGTGGGAGATAAATTGGGGGAGGTACATGGTTTGTGAAATAGATGGTGGAGACACGTGGGTGGATAGAATTGGGGGGGGAGTACATGGTTTGTGAAGATAGATGTGGAGACACAGTGGGTGGATAGAATTGGGAGGTACATGGTTTGTGAATAGATGTGTGGAGACAGTGGGTGGATAGATTGGGGGAGTAGCACTGGTTTGTGAAGATAGATGGTGGAGACATTGGGTGGATAGAATTGGTGGGAGGTAATGGTTTGTAAGATAGATGGTGGAGACACAGTGGGTGGATAAATTGGGGAGGTACATTTTTTGTGAAGATAGATGGTGGGACACAGTTGGAGGATAGAATTGGGAGGTACATGGTTTGTGAAGATAGATGGTGGGACAGTGGGTGGATAGAATTGGGGGAGGTACATGGTTTGTGAAGATAGATGGTGGAGACACAGTGGGTGGATAGAATTGGTGGAGGTACATGGTTTGTGAAGATAGATGTGGAGACACGTGGGTGGATAGAATTGGGGGAGGTACATGGTTTGTGAAGATAGATGTGGAGACACAGTGGGTGGATAGAATTGTGGAGGAACATGGTTTGTGAAGATAGATGGTGGAGACACAGTTGGAGGATAGAATTGGGGGAGGTACATGGTTTGTGAAGATAGATGGTGGAGACAGTGGGTGGATATACTTGGTATAGACACATAGAACTGGAGATAAAGGCAGGAATTGATTGCGGAATTAAAATTAATTTAATTGGGGCTAATCTGGTGATTAATCTCCCAGTACAAAGTCCCTATTGCTGTATAAACAGGTGGACTTACGTTCTTTCCTCATTCCAATGTTCAGACATTTTTTGAGCCGACATGCCTGACAGTGACGCCGGTTGTTCTTGTTGATGACGCAGGAATTGTGAAAAGGGCAACTAAGCTGCAAGTTCTTCTTCATGGCGCGTCTAGTGATGCCCAATGAAAAGAGAGAAATCAAAGGCTTTGATATTGATAAATTACAATAATAATGAACACGCGTCCCATTGTATCTTCATAGAGACTGACTGGGGTGTAGCCTGGAAATCATAACAGTTTATATATATATATAAAGGTCTGTGTGTATAGGAGTCTGAATATAAGGGTCTGTATGTATGGGGTCTGTATGTATGGGGTCTGTATATAAAGGTCTGTATATAAAGGTCTGTATATAAGGGTCTGTATATAAGGGTCTGTATATAAGGGTCCGTATATAAGGGTCTGTATATAAGGGTCTATATGTATGGGGTCTGTATATAAGGGTCTGTATATAAGGGTCTGTATATAAGGGTCTATATGTATGGGGTCTGTATATAAGGGTCTGTATGTATGGGGTCTGTATATAAGGGTCTTATGTTATGGGGTCTGTATATAAGGGTCTGTATATAAGGGTCTGTATATAAGGGTCCGTATATAAGGGTCTGTATATAAGGGTCTATATCTATAGTGGGTGTCTAGTGGATATGAAGGGTCTGTTATATAAGTGGTATTGTATGGGTCTGTATATAGGGTCTGTATGTATGGGGTCTGTATATAAGGGTCTATATGTATGGGGTCTGTATGTATGGGGTCTGTATATAAGGGGTCTATATTGTATGGGGTCTGTATATAAGGGTCTGTATATAAGGGTCTATATGTTGGGGGTCTGTATATGGTCTGTTTGGCTGGGGTATGTTATACAAGAGTCTAATGTATGGGGTTCTGTATATAAGGGTCTGTATGTATGGGTATGTTATAAAAGGTCTATATGTAGGGGTCTGTATATAAAGATCTGTATATATGGGTCTGTATATAAGGGTCTGTATGTATGGGGTTTGTATATAAGGGTCTGTATATTCCATTCTTTATGTATGGGGTCTGTATATAACTGTCTGTATGATAGGGGCCTGTATATGGGTCTGTGTGTATGGGTTATTTATAAAGGGTATGCATGTATAAGAGTTTAATATAAGGGTTTGTGTGTTTGGGGTCTGTATATAGGGTCTAGATGTATAGGGTCTGCTTATAAGGGTCTATATGTATGGGTTCTGTATATAAAGGTCTGTTTATAAGTGTCTGTATATAGTCTGTATGTATGGGGTCTGTATATAAGGGTCTGTATGTATAGGGGTCTGTATATAAAGGTTTGTGTATATGGGGTATGTATATAAGGGTCTGTATATACAGGAATCTGTATATTTATTGTAATAGGGTCTGCATAGGGATCTGTATAAAGGGTCTATATGTATGGGTTTTGTATATATAGGGATCTGTATATAAGGGTCTGTACCTTATGGGGTCTGTTATACAGGTCTATATGTATTTGGTCTTATATAAGGGTCTGTGTTGTATGGGGTATGTATATAGGTCGTATATACAGGAATCTGTATATTAGGTGTATATTAGGGTATGCATAGGCATCTGTGTATAATGGTCTATATGTATGGGGTTTGTATATATAGGGGTCTGTATATAAGGATCTGTATCTATGGGGTCTGTATATACAGGTCTATATGTATTTGGTCTCTATATAAGGGTCTGTATGTATGGGGTTTGTATATATATATATATATATATATATATATATATATAGGGGTCTGTATATAAGGGTCTATATGTATAGGGTCTGCTTATAAGGGTCTATATGTATGGGGTCTGTATATAAAGGTCTGTTTATAAGTGTCTGTATATAAGGGTCTGTATGTATAGGGGTCTGTTATATAAGGGTTTGTGTATACGGGGTATGTATATAAGGTCCTGTATATACATGAGGAATCTGTATATTAGGTGTATATTAGGGTATGCATAGGCATCTGTATATAATGGTCTATATGTATGGGGTTTGTATATATATAGGGGTCTGTATATAAGGATCTGTATCTATGGGGTCTGTATATAAGGGTCTGTATATACAGGTCTATATGTATTTGGTCTCTATATAAGGGTCTGTATGTATGGGGTTTGTATATATAGGGGTCTGTATATAAGGGTCTGTATGTATAGGAGTCTGTACATAAGGGTCTGTGTGTATGGGGTTTGTATATAAGGGTCAGTATGTATGGGGTCTGTATAGAAGTGTCTGTATATAAGGATCTATATATATGTGGGTCTATCAGTGAGTAGCCTGTTATATATCCTGTACCAATTCATCACCCCGATTGGTCTCCTACTTCCATTCTAGGACAATGGTCCCGCATTCCTTGTTGCCTGACAACCATCATCTTTTAATCTCAAGTACCAGAGCATCTTCAATCTCCATAGAAACCAAAACCTGACTGGGGGTCTCCAAACAATGACTGATAGAGTTATTAGGGCTTATTCTTCCCCCACTGTGACCAGCACAGGGTCAATATCACATCGTATTCATATACAGCACAATTCCCGGCACTCAGTATTCCCTCTCTATAATAAAGTATTTATTCATTCCAACCCGCAGATAGAAACATGTACCCATGCTGCTATTTACAGGAACCAATCAGATATTATAAAATGTTTTCTAACTGTAGGTAACAAGGTAACATCTGATTGGTTGAGACATTTTTCATCTTTGATTGTACCTTATATTCATAACTAGCAACCCCTCCCCCCACACACACAGACACACACGCACCATCCCCCGTGCATGCAGGCGGGTCCACCGTCCGTGCATATTGACAGGTTTCTGTAGGATGCGGGTGGGGGGAACAGACAACGTGAATGAGTAACAGAGTAAGAAGGACGGAGGGTACGGCTGGGTACATCGGTCCGAGAAAGTTCATGGTTTTGCGGGTGGCCTAAAACCAATGTCTGACCGGTCAGATAGGACATGCTAATAAATCAGTCTCCTAAGGACCGCACGCTCAGTCGCTAAAGCTGTTCGCCTGTGGCTGCGACCGACAGTGATTTGTCCAAGGCCAACAGCTCGTTAGTGGCGAGCGATCAACTAGGACAAAGATCTGCTGGTGTGCACCCAGCGTAACCACCCACGTCAGCCAGGAGACCAAGGAGACACTAGGGCCACATAGAATGAGAAGGAATGGTCCATGTGCACAGTAAGTTATACCCAACCCCATTCTATACAGTCTAAAGGAAGCAAATTGGCTCCCATACCCACCGAAAGAAACCCTTACAGCCCTCACACGTCATGACGTTAAAGTGATACCCAGTAGCTTGGTCACCACACACACGGCAAATCTTGGGCTCCCCATCATCCTCATCTTCACCAGTTCCACCACTGGTGGATTCTTCCTCCTCTTCTTCCTCCAGTAAGATGGCCTCCTGGGCCTCGGACATCCCTCTGTCCTGGGGAACTTGTACCTACGTGCAGCCACTTCTCAGATCAACTTCCAGCTCCTTGGAGGGCCACAAAAATCTGAAAAGACAACAAGGAACCAGTAAGGAACCAGTTAGTTCTTCCTCACCCTTGGGAGACACAATAAAGGTCCACAGAACTCCTCAGTGACT
This sequence comes from Hymenochirus boettgeri, assembly GCA_019447015.1. Classification (NCBI taxonomy): domain Eukaryota; kingdom Metazoa; phylum Chordata; class Amphibia; order Anura; family Pipidae; genus Hymenochirus; species Hymenochirus boettgeri. The sequence continues at coordinate 17,064 of JAACNH010000148.1, read as the reverse complement.
TCTAATATCCTTATAATTTACAGTAGGGGATATATTATCCCTTATAATACATGAGTGGTACCCAGAGATCCCTGTATAACTCAGTCTGTGTCCTTGTACCTTTATATGGACACAGAACTCCTCAGTGACTTCTAATATCCTTATAATTTACAGTAGGGGATACATTATCCTTATAATACATGAGTGGTACCCAGAGTTCCCTGTATAACTCAGTCTGTGTCCTTGTACCTTTATATAGACACAGAACTCCTCAGTGACTTCTAATATCCTTATAATTTACAGTAGGGGATACATTATCCCTTATAATACATGAGTGGTACCCAGAGTTCCCTGTATAACTCAGTCTGTGTCCTTGTACATTTTATATGGACACAGAACTATTCAGTGATTTTTTTGTATTGAGAATTTCCAACACATTTCCCATAATCCTCAGCTTCACCTTGAAATCCATTCCCATTAATATAAACTTTAATAACCCCATAGATTAGAGTTATGCTCCATTGTCACAGACCCACAAACTTTGTCACTGTCATTTCGCCAGGAGCAGCTATGGATTGTGAACATTGTGTAGCTGCTCTAGGTTTGGTGAAGTGAACTGAATGTTGGTGGAACACAATCACCTGTACAATAACGTCCAATAGCCGACCATGACCTCCCAGTTACATAAACGGTCCGTTGACTTACCTAAATGGCATGTGCACACCTGTGCATCCACTCACATTCAATTTGGCAGGTTGATTGAACATGTCTTTAAATAGCGATTGGATACACACACACTAAAGCTGGGTACACACAGTAACGACAAAGCCCCGATACCGTCGGATCCGACGGTAATCGGGGCTTTATCGTTATGTGTGTACGCTCGTTTCCCGAACGAGCGCGCGGCCGCCAAACGATCGGGTCGGCCGAACGCTCGTTCGGGAAAGGCCGAAAATTTCCATCGGCCGCGCTAGACTCCCTATAGAGGAGTCTAGCGCAGCCGATGGATACACACAGTCCCGAGCTTTCTTCTTATGAAGTTCATATGATACTGTGTGTATGTAGATCTTTGAATGATGGGAGACAGGATCTTGCAGATCATCTGTCATCTTTCAGAAATCTGTGCTGTGTGTATCTAGCTTTACAGTGCAACGGATTGACAAAATGATTGGAGGTTGGCAGGGAATCTGTTTGTGTGTGGCAGGTCCCCCTGCCCTGGTCTTTACACAATGCTGCCATTCATCATTACTGGATACAACATAGAAACCGTTCTGACAATTCCTCATCTGCTCTGCAAAGGTGACAAAATGTAAATGTCTTTGAAAGGTCAGTGGGGCACCGAGGGTTAATTAACCCCTAGAGACTCCGACACAAATCAATATGGAGACAGACAACGTGTCCAATTATAACATTACTAGACAGTTAAGGCCGTTATATAATGGGTGCTAGTCATTAAGAGTCTCTCTCTCTCTCTGGACCGATACTGAAAATGTCCTGTAAGCCAGTAAGTTTCTGTATCGCTAAGCGTCCACTTCGGCTGTTTTCGCACGCACATGGACTCAGGGACACACACTTGGGCTTTTATTATATAGGATTCATTCATTATTACAGGGGGAGGAGTAGACACAGATTGTGGATGGGGCGGTGAGGAGGGGGAGGGGAGGAGACCTCTAGGATCTCAGGAGACCCCCCCCGTACTGATCCCCCCCTCCTTCTTAACATCTTTACCCTCCATTAACTTTCATTCAGGTCTGACAGTCAATGACAGAGAACGAGGATCTAATTGGTTGTATTGATCGTGAAAGAAAGGTTCGTTAGGGCTGGGCCACACTGCTGCGTTTTTCGTGTTTGCGCATGCATTTCCGCTTGCGTTTTTTTCCAGATCATTGAAAATGTGGCAACGCACCGAAAACGCGCGTGCGCTGCGATCTGCGTTCCGCATTTTTAATCGCAATCACCTATACCTAATGAAGAAAACGCATGCGCAAACGCAACAAAACCGCACACGAAATCGCATGTGGCGCAGTGTGGCCGTGCCTGTAGGCAGTAATTTGCATCTAAGATCAGTAAAGTAGGACATTTTACCATAAGGCTTCGTTCACACGGTGCAATGTTCTAATGCAGCCGCCAGCGTACACACAATGTTCCAACCAACGCAGCCGCCAGCGTACACACAATGTTCCAACCAACGCAGCCGCCAGCGTACACACAATGTTCCAACCGACGCAGCCGCCAGCGTACACACATGCTGTTGTGCCTATGAGTAAGGTGTACACCCATGATGTTGTGCCTATGAGTAAGGTGTACACACATGATGTTGTGCCTATGAGTAAGGTGTACACACATGCTGTTGTGCCTATGAGTAAGACGTACACACATGCTGTTGTGCCTATGAGTAAGACGTACACACATGCTGTTGTGCCTATGAGTAAGACGTACACACATGCTGTTGTGCCTATGAGTAAGACGTACACACATGCTGTTGTGCCTATGAGTAAGACGTACACACATGCTGTTGTGCCTATGAGTAAGACGTACACACATGCTGTTGTGCCTATGAGTAAGACGACACACATGCTTTGTGCCTATGGTAAGACGTACAACATGCTGTTGTGCCTATGAGTAAGGTGTACACCCATGATGTTGTGCCTATGAGTAAGGTGTACACACATGATGTTGTGCCTATGAGTAAGGTGTACACACATGCTGTTGTGCCTATGAGTAAGGTGTACACACATGCTGTTGTGCCTATGAGTAAGGTGTACACACATGCTGTTGTGCCTATGAGTAAGGTGTACACACATGCTGTTGTGCCTATGAGTAAGGTGTACACACATGCTGTTTGTGCCTATGAGTAGGTGTACACACATGCTGTTGTGCTAGAGTAAGGTGTACACACATGCTGTGTGCCTATGAGTAAGGTGTACACACATGCTGTTGTGCCTATGAGTAAGGTGTACACCCATGCTGTTGTGCTATGAGTAAGGAGTACACACTGCTGTTGTGCTATGAGTAAGACGTACACCCATTGTGTTGTGCCTATGAGTAAACGTACACCCATGCTGTTGTGCCTATGAGTAAGCGTACACACATGCTGTTGGTGCCTATGAGGAAGGTGTACACACATGCTGTTGTGCCTATGGAAGTAGTGTACACATGCTGTTGTGCCTATGAGTAAGACGTACACACATGCTGTTGTGCCTATGAGTAAGACGTACACACATGCTGTTGTGCCTATGAGTAAGGTGTACACACATGCTGTTGTGCCTATGAGTAAGGTGTACACACATGCTGTTGTGCCTATGAGTAAGGTGTACACCCAGATGTTGTGCTATGAGTAAGGTGTACACCATGCTGTTGTGCCATTGAGTAAGGTGTACACACATGCGTGTTTTGCCTATGAGTAAGGTGTACACACATGATGTTGTGCCTATGAGTAAGACGTACACCAATGCTGTGTGCCTATGAGTAAGACGTACAACATGCGTTGTGCCTATGGTAAGACGTACACACATGCTGTTGTGCCTATGAGTAAGACGTACACACATGCTGTTGTGCCTATGAGTAAGACGTACACACATGCTGTTGTGCCTATGAGTAAGACGTACACACATGCTGTTGTGCCTATGAGTAAGACGTACACACATGCTGTTGTGCCTATGAGTAAGACGTACACACATGCTGTTGTGAGATGAGTAAGACGTACACACATGCTGTGTGCCTATGGTAAGACGTACAACATGCTGTTTGGCTATGAGTAAGACGTACAAACATGCTGTTGTGCCTATGAGTAGACGTACACAAATGCTGTTGGTGCCTATGAGTAAGACGTACACACATGCTGTGTGCCTATGAGTAAGACGTACACACATGCTGTTGTGCCTATGAGTAAGACGTACACACATGCTGTTGTGCCTATGAGTAAGACGTACACACATGCTGTTGTGCCTATGAGTAAGACGTACACACATGCTGTTTGTATCCGGTTTTGTCTAATAAATATTTACTGCTTTTAAACATACCCGAGAATCCATCGATCCAGTTTGCCGGTGTGCACACTTAGAGACTCCTGGTTGGAAGGTGAAAGCGTTAACGTATAGTTGTGACCATTATTTTCAAGTATTGTAGAAGTATAGTATGCTACAGTACAGTATAATATATAGTATAGAACAATATAATATAGTATAGTGAAGTATATAGTATAGTACAGTATAGTAAATTATAGTACAGTATAGTACACTACAGTACAGTATAATATATAGTATAGTACAATATAATATAGTATAGTGTAGAATATAGTATAGTACAGTATAGTGTAGTATATAGTATAGTACAGTTTAGTAAATTATAGTACAGTATAGTATAATACAGTATAGTACACTACAGTATAATATATAGTATAGTACAATATAATATGGTATAATATAGTGTAGTATATAGTATAGTACAGTATATAGTATAGTAAATTATAGTACAGTATAATACAGTATAGTATAATATAGTGTAGTATAGTACAGTAGAGTAAATTATAGTACAGTATAATACAGTATAGTATAATATAGTGTAGTATAATATAGTGTAGTATAGTACAGTATAGTAAATTATAGTACAGTATAGTTTAGTGTAGTATATAGTATAGTAGAGTATAGTACAGTATATAGTATGTAAATTATAGTACAGTATAGTATTACAGTATAACAGTAATTTAGTGTAGTATATAGTACAGTAAATTATAGTACAGTATAGTATAATACAGTACAGTATAGTTTCGTGTAGTATATAGTATAGTACAGTACAGTACATAGTACAGTATAGTATAATAAAGTGTAGTATAGTACAGTATAGTAAATTATAGTACAGTATAGTTTAGTATATAGTATAGTACAGTATAGTACAGTATATAGTATAGTATAGTGAATTATAGTACAGTATAGTACAGAATAGTTTAGTGTAGTATATAGTATAGTAAATTATAGTACAGTATAGTATAATACAGTACAGTATAGTTTAGTGTAGTATATAGTATAGTACAGTACATAGTACAGTATATTAAATTATAGCACAGTATAGTATAATACAGTACAGTATAGTATTAGTATAGTATATTATAGTAAAGTATATATAGTATTTGAGATTGAATAAAGACATACATCCATCCAATCCAACCCATCTAGCAATATCCTCATTTCCTGCCCAACTGTTGATCCAGAGGAAGGCAAAAAAAACCACCAAATTTTATAAAGGGGAAAAAATTCCTTCCTGACTCCAAGTGGCAATGGGAAATTTCCCTGGATCAACTACTTTATGTATCAATCCCAGTAACTTGAACATTCCTTGTTTGTGAAACTCATCCAGCTTTTATTAAACTGACCAATGAACCTCCATAACAACGTCCACTGGAGACAGTTCCATAGCTTTACCGTTCTCACAGTGACAAACCCTTTCCCAACTCTACTTTATGTACAATCCCAGTACTTGTAACATTCCTTGTTTGTAGAAACTCATCCAGCTTTTATTAAACAATGAACTGCCATAAACAACTCCGCGTGCCTGGAAGACAGTTCCATAGCTTTACCGTTCTCACAGTGACAAACCCTTTCCCAACTCTACTTTATGTATCAATACCAGTAACTTGTAACATTCCTTGTTGTAGAATATCTGTTGTATTCAAGAATCAAACTGAACTTGAAATGTAGTTCTTGAAGACGTTTCGCTAGTCATCCGACTGGCTTTCTCAATCAGAATGACTGTACAAGAATCTGTGGCAATTAGTACCCTGGAAAAATCCAATTAGCATATCACAGCCAGTGGTTAAGGGTGTGATTGGATAGTGGCTAAGAGGTGTTATAGGAACGCCAGAGTAAGGTGTTAAAACAGCATTGTACATGGCAGACAGTTGGTGTCGAACCCCCCCACCTCTATTTAGGCTTGGTTTCTTTATTTACCATAAATGGCCTCCTTAACACCTCTCTTGAACCAGTCAAGTTCCTTTGCCAGTATATTAACATTACAATCTTCAAAGGTATGTCCTTATCCTTAGATGCAGAACACGGCTGAGTCCGACCGAGGAATGGCTCTTCTGTGTGGGCCTACGTTGATGCAGTTGCTGTTTGGTCTCCCCACATACAAATCAGAGCATTCTTCACTGACTGCACTGCGTATAGATGTCACTCTTCACTGCACTGGTATAGATGTCGCTTTTCTTGTGTTTTGGTATTGGGTCTTTCGGATGTACCAATTGCTGCCTCAGTGTGTTTGTTCGGTTTAAAGCAGACAGGGATACGATGTTTTTTGAAAATTCTTCTTAATTTCTCGGAGACCCCTGCTACATATGGGATGACCATGTTCTTCCTCCGTGCTTTTCCCCTTCACTGTTGATATTTGTGTTCTTTTCTTTCCTTCTACTTCTTTTGACAAAGGCCCAGTCTGGATATCCACAAGTTTTAGGGCTCCTCTGAGATGTTAATTTCTTTAACCTTCGCTGTGCTAGTGGGGATGTTCTCGGCTCTGTGTTGCAGGGTTCTGATGACACCCAGCTTGTGATCTAAAGGGTGGTGGGAGTCAAACATCAAACAATGATCTGTGTGTGTTGGGTTCTGTAAACCTCTACTTCCAGTTTACCATTTCCTTAACTTCTACCAAGCAGTCCAAGAAAGCCAGTTTGTTGTTTTGTACCTCTCCCTTGTGAATTAATGTTTTGGTCTACCGACATTAATGTGTTCTGTGAAAGCTGTACTTCCTTCTGGTGGATTTTAACCCAGGTGTCATCAACATATCTGAACCAGTGGCTGGGTGCTATGCCCTTAAAGGTATAAGCGCCTGTGTTTTACCTCCTCATGTAAAGGTTGGCCACAATGGGTGAAACTGGAGATCCCATAGCAACATCCATGTTTTTGCTTATAGAACTTATCGATTTTGAAATAGGTGGTATTCAGGCACAAGTCCAACAGGAAACCACCTGTTGGGTTGAGATCAGTTTGCTGGTGAAGAGTGCTGTCTTGGCCCAGCCGTTTTCTCACCATGTCAACAGCCTCCTTGGGTGGTATACAAGTGAAGAGAGATGTCACATCATAGGACACCATAGTTTCTTCTGCACCAAGTACTATATCTTCAATCTCCAACTGTCTGCCATGTACAATGCTGTTTTAACACCTTACTCTGGGCGTTCCTATAACACCTCTTAGCCACTATCCAATCACACCCTTAAACATGGCTGTGATATGCTAATGGGATTTTCCAGGTACATAATTGCCACAGATTCTTGTACAAGTCATTCGATGAAGAGAAGCCAGTCGGATGACTAGCGAAACGTCTTCAAGAACTACATTCAAGTCCAGTTGATCTAATTGAATACAACAGATATACCATGACCTGGATGAATGAGAACCTTCACAAGCTTGTTTGTAGAAACTCATCCAGCTTTTTATTAAACTGACCAATGAACCTGCCATAACAACGTCCACTGGAAGACAGTTCCATAGCTTTACCGTTCTCACAGTGACAAACCTTTCCCAACTCTACTTTATGTATCAATACCAGTAACTTGTAACATTCCTTGTTTGTAGAAACCCATCCAGCTTTTTATTAAACTGACCAATGAACCTGCCATAACAACGTCCACTGGAAGACAGTTCCATAGCTTTACCGTTCTCACAGTGACAAACCCTTTCCCAACTCTACTTTATGTATCAATCCCAGTAACTTGTAACATTCCTTGTTTGTAGAAACTCATCCAGCTTTTGTTACCATGCGGTTTACCACGCTAGATACGTGTTACCATGCGGTTTACCACGCTAGATACGTGTTACCATGCGGTTTACCACGGTAGATACGTGTTACCATGCGGCTTAATCGGGTTGTGCAGACATCACAACATGTTTTTTGTCTAATGTTTTATTAAAGGGGAACTCTTACCGTTACCACGCCTGATACAGATCCAGGGGGTTTGTTAGTGGAGACCCCACGCTACACGCACATGGGTGACTGTGCAGATCACACAGTTTGTACATTACCATATAGTGCAGATGTACAATCACCCACAATATAATTAATTGGGATAACAGACAGTTATTTACCCTGCAGGAAATCAACCCCCGTCTCTCAGCCACAAATAGAGAGAAACCACAACAACGGGGACTTCGTTATGAGACACAGCAGGGGACCTGACCCCATAACCACAATCGTTGTGACCCCATAACCACAATTGTTCTGACCCTATCAGTTCACCAAACCCTCTTCTTAACCTGCCCCAGTCACAACTCAGATCCGGTCAATTGGAAGGAATGTCACATGGTCAGAAAGACAATAAACACGTCAAACTCAATATTCATCTGTCACATTCATTACGGTCTATAATAACGCTGCCTGACAGACTGTCTAAACGTTATTATCCTCTGTACAGACAGGAACCCTGCCCTTCTAATATAAATTTATAACATACAAGAGCCATCAATATCCTGTAAATAATATCCTTATAATCACTGCTTGGAATGTCATTCAGTTCCACTGAACTTTCCCTTTAAAGACACGTCACAGACAGTTACAACTGAAAGAACAAAGACCTCATGGCACTTTCCATTCGCACCAGAAAGTAACGTTATTGATTGGGATCTAATAGTCAATATAAAGTGGTCCTTGTGCAAGGATAAAGTGTTAAAGTGCAAATAAGGTGACACACTGCTCACTAATGTGCAAAAAATACAGCACGCTTAATAAAAACACACAATGCGCAGACAGCGCAACAGAATGAAGCCCGACTTTAACAACACAAAGAGCCGCACGTCACATGATCAGAGACACTGACACCTGTCAGTCACTCAAGTGCTGCGATATTCAGTTACAATCAACATGTTTTCCCCACGTCAAATTCCATGTAGCATGTTCACGTGTAGGTTCCCCACAACATTTGTATATTTACCCTCCAAGGGGAAAAACTGATAACATTGTATATAAGGTTTTACAATAAACATGTGTGTTATACGTCCGTCAACTATGTCACCTCCTCAACTCATAACTATTACATACATGACGTACATTACCAACCGTGTACTTTTTTCTCCGCCTGTCTCTTCCATCTAAGCCAAACACACACCTGCACCTAACATACTATACCCACACGTGTACATGGGCAACACCAAGTACAACTGCTAGTAACAAATACTATATCCACATGTGTACACGGGCAACACCAAGTACAACTGCTAGTAACAAATACTATATCCACATGTGTACACGGGCAACACCAAGTACAACTGCTAGATAACAAATACTATATCCACATGTGTACACGGGCAACACCAAGTAAACTGCTAGTAACAAATACTATATCCACATGTGTACACGGGAAACACCAAGTACAACTGCTAGTAACAATACTATATCCACATGTGTACACGGGCAACACCAAGTACAACTGCTAGTAACAAATACTATACCCACATGTGTACACGGGCAACACCAAGTACAACTTCTAGTAACAAATACTATACCCACATGTGTACACGGGCAACACCAGGTACAACTGCTAGTAACAAATACTATATCCACAGTGTGTACACGGGCAACACCAAGTACAACTGCTAGTAACAAATACTATACCCACATGTGTACACGGGCAACACCAAGTACAACTGCTAGTAACAAATACTATACCCACATGTGTACACGGGCAACACCAAGTACAACTGCTAGTAACAAATACTATACCCACATGTGTACACGGGCAACACCGGGTACAACTGCTAGTAACAAATACTATACCCACATGTGTACAAGGGCAACACCGGGTACAACTGCTAGTAACAATAACTATACCCACATTGTGTACACGAGCAACACCAGTACAACTGTAGTAACAAATCTATACCCACATTGTGTACACGGGCAACACCAGTACAACTGCTAGAACATACTATACCCACATGTGTACACCGGGCAACCAATGTACAACTGCTAGTAACAAATACTATACCCACATGTGTACACGGAACCAAGTACAAACTGCTAGTAACAAATTACTATACCCACATGTGTACACGGGCAACCCGTACAATCAGTAACAAATACTATACCCACATGTGTACACGGGCAAACACGGGTACAATGCTAGTAACAAATAATATACCACATGTGTACAGGGCAACACCGGTACAACTGCTTAGTAACAAATACTATACCCACATGTGTACACGGGCAACCAAGTACAACGGCTAGTACACAAATAATATCCACATGTGTACACGGGCAACACCAAGTACAACTGCTAGTAACAAATACTATATCCACATGTGTACACGGGCAACACCGTACAACTTCTAGTAACAAATACTATACCCACATGTGTACACGGGCAACACCAAGTACAACTGCTAGTAACAAATACTATATCCACATGTGTACACGGGCAACACCGGGTACAACTGCTAGTAACAAATACTATATCCACATGTGTAAGGGGCAACACCAAGTACAACTGCTAGTAAACAAATACTATACCCACATGTGTACACGGGCAACACCAAGTACAACTTCTAGTAACAAATACTATACCCACATGTGTACACGGGCAACACCAGGTACAACTGCTAGTAACAAATACTATACCCACATGTGTACACGGGCAACACCAAGTACAACTGCTAGTAACATTCTATACCCACCTGTGTACATGGGAAACACTGGGTACAGCTGCTAGTAACATTCTATACCCACCTGTGTACATGGGAAACACTGGGTACAGCTGCTAGTCATTAAGTGCTGTAGGATGTGCCTATAGTGATAATTCACAATAACAGAATTATTAATTATTATTAATTATTATTAATTATTATTAATTATTATTAATTATTATTAATAAGGATACAAATTGATTAGGTTAAGTGCCGTGTGATGTTCACTTGACACGTGTAGGAATAAAAGATTAAAGTTTTCAAGTGCGGATTACCGTAATACATTGAAGGGTCTATATCAAATATAAGCTGCCAGTATGAAAGTGTGTAAGGGTACTTAGCTGGTAATTGTGTGCGTAACACCAATGGGTGGTCCTCTATTTTCTCCTCTGGTTCTATGTGTGTTAGTCTCTCATGCCCGTGTAGACCCCGCAGTGTGTCCCCCAGATAAATATTCCAGCAATACTTACCCTCGGACCTCTTTCCTTGATTACCCACAGTCCTCAGCTACTCGTTTCACAAGAATCACTTGCTTCATCAGGCAGTTATCTCATTGGTCCTTTTTTAAATGGTCTTTCAGTTCATCAAACTTTATTTGTAATCCATACTTCGATTCATTAAACTTTATTTGTACCGGCAAAACCAAGTACAACTGCTGTAACCCAAACTACTATACCCATGTGTTACCAGGGCCACCAAGTACCAACTCTGTAACATTTTTAATACTAGATCCACATGTGTCAGGGCAACACCAAGTACAACTTACTAGTAACAAATACTAATCCACATGGTGACACGGGCACCACCAAGTACAACTTCTAGTAAACAAATACTATCCACCTGTGTACACGGGCAACACCAAGTACAACTTCTAGTCAACAAATACTAATCCACATGTGTACACGGGCAACACCAGTACAACTTCTAGTAAAAATTTATCTTATACCAACATGGTATATCACGGGCAAACCAGGTACAACTTAGTAACCAAATAATAACCACATGTGTACACGGGCACACACCAAGTACAACTGCTAGTACAAATACTATACCCACATGTGTCACACGGGCAACACCAAGTACAACTGCTAGTAACAAATACACTACCCAATGTGTACACGTGGCAACAACCAAGTATACAACTCGCGTAACAATTACTATACCCACATGTGTACACGGGAACAAAAGTACAACTTCTAGTAACAAAATACTATACCCCACATGTGTACCATCGGGGAAACACCAAGTTACAACTGCTAGTAACAAATTAATATATACCACTGTTGGACACGGGCAACACTTGGGGGACAAAGGATAGTCAACAAATTACATACTCTCAATGTGTACAACGGTGCAACACCAAGTAACAACTGCTTATAACAAATACTATACCATCACATGTGTACACGGGCAACAACCAAGACAAACTGTCGTGTAACATAATACTAGTATCCACATGTGTACACGGGCACACCAGTACAACTTCTAGTAACCAATACTATAACCACATGTGATACACGGGCAACACAAGACAACTGCTAGAAACAAATTACTATAATCCATCATGTGTTTTTACACGTTTGGCAAACACACAGTATTTTTTTTTCTAAACTTTTCTACGTAACAAAATAGATACCCACTGTGTTAAACGGGAAACCAGTACAATGCATAGTAAAATGACATATCCCACATGTGTACACGGGCAACCACAGAAGTAATAACATAGTAACAATACTTATCACACATGTGTACACGGGCAAACACCAAGTACAACTTCTAGTAACAATATTATTTATATTCCACATGTGTACACGGGCAACCAAGTACAACTTCAGAACAAATACTAACCCAATGTGTACACGGTGCAACACCAGGTACAAATCTTGTAACAAAGATATACCCACATGTGTACACGGCGAAAACACCAAGTACAACTGCTAGTAACAAATATATACCACTTCATGTTTGGTACAGGCAAACACCAAGTACAAATGATACGTAACAAATACTATATCACAGGTACACGGGCAACCCAGGTACAACTGCTGAGTAACAATACTAATTCCAATGGTTGTACACGGGGTGACGGCAACACCGGTTACAAATGCTAGTAACAAAACTATGATCCAACAGTGTACACGGGCAACATGGGAAACGGCTAAGTAACAATCTATTACCCCACATGTGTTACCCGGGCAACAGAGGGTAAAAATGCTAGTAACAAATATTCTTTTTATACCCCACATGGTTTACACGGGCACACCGGTTACAACTGCTAGTAAAAATACTATATCCATTTCATGCGTGTACTTCGGGCGCAACACCAAGTACAACTTCTAGTCACAAAATATCTATATCCCCCATGTGTACACGGCAACACCAGTACCAACTTCTAGTAACAAAAATAAGATACCCACATGTGTCACCGGGCAACACCAGGTATACAATTCTAGGTAACAAAACACTAACCCACATGTGTACAGGGCACACCAAGTAGACAACTGCTTAGTAACAATACTATATCCAATGGGTTTTTTTTGTTGACACGGGCAACACAACGTACAAAACTGCTAGTTAGTAACCCAAATACTATCGATCCACTTGTACCACGGGCAACACAGTACCAATGCTAGTTAACAAATACTGATTCCACATGTGTACAACGGGCAAAACACGGTTACAAACTGCATAGTATTCTACAAATACATATCCACATTGTACACGGCAAAACACTGGGTCAATGCTTAGTAAAAATACTATACCCACATGTGTACACGGGCAACACTGGGTACAAACTCTGTAGATACTCCAGTGTCCGGAAACCGGTTAACTGCTAGTAACAAATACTATACCCACTGTGTACACGGGCAACACCGGTTACACGTATATGTAGTACTAAATACTACCCACATGTGTTACACGGCAACACCAAGTACAACTCTTTTTAGTAACACAACTACTATATCCACATTGTGTACAGGGCAACACCAAGTACAATACTAGTAACAAATCTAACTCCACATGTGTACACGGGCAACATTTGATATGTACAACTGTCTTCTAGTAACAATACGTATCCACATGTTGTAACGGGAACACCAGGTCCAACTTCTTAGTAACAAATATATATCCAAGTGTATCACGGGCAAACAAGACCGATTTAACTGTTAACAAATACTAGATCCACAGTGTAACACGGGACACAGTAGTAGACACTTCCACATGGTAGCCACCAAGTACAACTGGAGGACAATCATATCAGTACCGAAACAAAACTGATATAACAATCATATCCACATTGTACGGCAACACCGGGTGCAACGCAGAGAATACTCTACACATCGGACTAGGTAAACGCTACAAATATATACCCAACACTGGTACAGCGGGCAACGCCGAGTACAACTAATGTTTTTAGTAACAAATCACTATATCTCAACATGTATCACGGGCAAACCAAGTACAACTTCTAGTAACAAAACGACATACCACATGTGTACACGTGCAACACTGGGGTACAACTGTAGTAACAAATACTTACCAACATGTTGTTAACTGGGCAAAACCGGGTACAACGCTTTAGTAACCAATACTATACCCACAGGTGTACTACGGGCAACACCAAGTCACGCGAGTAACTATATAACACATGTGTACACGCAACACCAAGTACACCTGTAAACATTACTACCACAGTTACACGGGCTAACATCAAGTACAACTCTTAGTAACAAATACTATACCCAACATGTGTACACAGGCGAACAGGGCACCAATTCTGCTAGTAAACAATACTATACACACATGGTGTCACTAGGCAAACAACCGGGTACAATTGCTGTAAACAAATACTAAACCACATGTGACACGGGCAACACCAAGTCAAATCTCTGTAACAAATACTATATCACATGTGTACAGGGCAAACACCGAAGCTACAACTGCTAAGTAACAAATAACTATATATCACATGTGTACACGGCAAGACACCAAGTACAACTGCTAGTTAACAAATACTATACCCATCATGTGTACACGGCAACACGGGTAACCAACTGTAGTAACAAATTCCTATACCCACATGTGTACCCGGGCAACACAAGTACAATTCTAGTAACAAATACTATCCACATGTGTACACTGTGTTTCAACACCAGGACAATTTAGTAAACAAATAATTATCCACATGTGTACACAGGGCGACACCCAAGTGACAACTCTGAGTAACAAATACTGATATCCACATGTGTACCCGGGCCAACACCAAGTAACAACTTCTAGTAACAAAATACTATACCACATGTGTACACGGGCAACACAAGTCAATGATAGTTAACCAAATTACTATAACACATGTGTACACGGGGCAACACCAAGTACAAACTGATCTAGTAACAAATACTATACCACATGTTTACACGGGCAACACCAAGACAACTTGCTTAGTAACAAATACATACCCACATGTGTACACGGGCACACACCAAGTACAACTGCTAGTGAAACATACTAATATCCACATGTGTACACGGGGCAACACCCAAGTACAAATGATATTGTTAAACAAAACTATACCTCCAACATGGTAACTGTGGCAACACCAAGTACAACTTGCTAGTGTAAACAAATACTATATCCACAGTGTTACACGGGCAACACCAAGTACAAATGTAGTAACAAATACTATACCAATGTGTTACACGGCACAACAAGTCAACTGCTAGATAACAAATACTTATATCATCATTGTGTCCACGGGCAACACCAAGTAAACTGCTAGTAACAAAATACTATATCCACATGTGTACACGGGAAACAACAAGTAACAATGCTAGACATCCCCAAATTTACTATACCACACATTGTGACCACGGGCAACACCAAGTACAACTGTAGTAAACAAATACTATACCAATACGGTGTACACGGGCGAACACCAAGACAACATAGATACAAATTCACTTATCAGCAACACCGTCACGCATGAAATACATCCAACGTGTACACGGGCAACCCCAAGACAAAACTGCATAGGTAAACAATTACCATTTATTTATATTACATTTGTACACGGGCAACACACAAGTACAAAATGCTAGTACAAAACTACTCATACCCACATGTGTACACGGGCGTTTTGCAACACCAAGTTACAACTGCTTAGTAACAATACTATATCCACAGTTTTTGTTGTTTACAGGCAACCAGTACAACTGCAGAGTAAACAAATACTATACCCCATGTGTACACGTTTTTTTGGCAACACCAAGTACAATCTGTAGTAACCATTATACTATACCACATTGTGTACAGTAGGCAACACACAAGTACAACTGATAGTAACAAATCTATACCCACATTGGTACACGGGCAACACCAAGTACAATAGGCTAGAACACTGACTATAACCCAAGTGTACACCGTGGCCAACACCACGTTACATACTGCTAGTAACTAAATACTATACCCACAGTGTCACGAGACAAAACCATCGTACAAACTGCTAGTAATCAAATACTATACCCAATGTGTACACGGGCAACCGTGTTACAATTCGTGAAGTAACAAAGACATACCCACATTGTGTACACGGGCAAACTACGGGTACAATGCTAGTACAAATAGATACCCCACAGTGTACATCGAGCAACACCGGTACAACTGCTGTCAACAAATTACTATACCCCACATGGTACACGGGCAACACCAAGTACAACGGCTAGTAACATCAAATGAATACCCACATGTGTACACGCGGCAAACAAGGTAAATCGCTGTAACAATACTATTACCACATTTGTACACGGGCAACACAAGTACCAACTTCTAGTAACAAATATATACCCACATGTGTACACGGGCAAACCACGGTACAACTGCTAGTAACAAATATCTATATCCCACATGTGTACTACGGCAACCACGGGTAAAATGCTAGGTAACAAATTACTATACCACAGTGTTAAAGGGGCAACACACTGGTACAACTGCTAGTAACAAATACTGATACCCCATGTGTACACGGGCAAACCAAGTACACTATAGAACCAAATACTATACTCCACATGTGACACGGCGAACACCAAGTACAAACTGTAGTAACAAATACTATATCCCAACAGTGTACCCGGGCAACACCAAGTTACTTCAATTCTAGGTAACAAATACCCACATGTGTACACGGGCAACACCAAGTACAACTGCTAGTAACAAATACTATACCCACATGTGTACACGGACAACGCCGGGTACAACTTCTAGTAACAAATACTATATCCACATGTGTACACGGGCAACGCCGGGTACAACTTCTAGTAACAAATACTATATCCACATGTGTACACGGGCAACACCGGGTACAACTGCTAGTAACAAATACTATACCCACATGTGTACACGGGCAACACCAAGTACAACT
>JAACNH010000147.1:351037-388275 GCA_019447015.1 Hymenochirus boettgeri | reverse complement strand
AGTATTGACAGTTGGTGTGCTGTGTACTGTATGCAGTATTGACAGTTTGTATGGGGGAAATAGTGAGGTCAGTGGTCAGAGATTGATCAATACAAGTACTGTATTGAAGGCATGCAGAACACACACATCTCAGAGTAGGTGCTACTTACATGTATTTACTTACAGATTAAGATGAGGCAAAGTCATTTTTTCAGTATACATACACTTTTAACCAATGTGGAACATCTGGAATGGACCATATTTACATACAATAGTTTATTGGGCTTTTTGATGGGATTTATGAGCCTTCAGTGTTGGATTTAGTTTTAATAAAAGTCTTAATTATAGTTCTGGGTGAGATCTCCGTCCAAAAATGTGAAAAATCCGCAAAATTTTGAATTTACGAGGATTTCTCGTATTTCCCATATTTTTTTAAATTTTCGAAAACACGGTTCGGAAAAGTTCGGAAGGCGGAAAACCAGAAAATCCGCGATATCCACCGTTCGCGAACGAGGTAAATCCGCCGCGGATCCGGGTTCGGATTCGTGAACTGGGCCATCACTATTAGTGA
This sequence comes from Hymenochirus boettgeri, assembly GCA_019447015.1. Taxonomy (NCBI): domain Eukaryota; kingdom Metazoa; phylum Chordata; class Amphibia; order Anura; family Pipidae; genus Hymenochirus; species Hymenochirus boettgeri. The sequence continues at coordinate 387,725 of JAACNH010000147.1, read as the reverse complement.
CCCAGTGAAACGCCTCTTGAGGTGGAACAGCAAACGGTGACCAAGTGACTGTGTGGGACATTCCTGGATAAATGTAAATGGGATGAACACAGGAAAGGACCCAGTGGAGCCCGTTCCATACACTTCTCTCATTCTCATTGGCTTGAAACGTTATTTTTATCATCTTCTATCTGGTACCTGCAAACAGAACAAGTCAAAAGTGCGGATGTTGTTATAAGACAAAAGCTGTAGAATTCGCTGACGCTTTTAATAAAATAATCAACAGAGTCGCTGGAGGGAAAATAGAACAAGCTTTGTAGTTATCTGCGCCCGGAACCAGACCTATGAATCTTTGGCCTTTGTACTGACAACAACAACTTCACACACTGGGTACGATACAAACGGATGCTCCATAGATGAGGATTTCTGTCACAGGATTAGCACCCATTGATTTCTATGGAATGAACACAACATCCCTGTCACAATGGTGTCACTTTCCTCTCCATTCATTACTAGCAGAGGCTGTTTTATATTGCAGGTAAATTGGAACCAGACAAAAATACCCTCCTGTCCCTTTAAATAAGGAACCAAAATAAAACAAATTTCTTTATAGTGTGGGAAAGATCCCAAACTTATCAACAAATCACAAGATGAATGCAGACAGAGAACGTACTGTATAAGATAAACTATGATTGGGGTGTCTGTATAAAGACATACGTCCATCTAGTCCAACCTTTATACCCTACCCATAATGTCTGTATAACAGTTACATAATAACATAGTATGGGGTGTATAAAGACATACGTCCATCTAGTCCAACCTTATACCTACCCATAAGTCTATATAACAGTTACATAGTAACATAGTATTGGGGGTTATATAAAGAATACACCATCTAGTCCAACCTTTATACCCTACCCATAATGTGTTATAACAGTTACATAGTAACATAGTATTGGGGGTTGTATAAAAGACATACATCCATCTAGTCCAACCTTTATACCCTACCCATAATGTCTGTATAAACATAGTTACATAGTAACATAGTATTGGAGGTTGTATAAAGACATACGTCCATCTAGTCCAACCTTTATACCCTACCCATAATGTCTGTATAACAGTTATAGTAAACATAGTATTGGGGTTATATAAGATACATCCATCTAGTCCAACCTTTATACCCTACCCATAATGTCTGTATAACAGTTACGTAGTAACATAGTATTGGAGGTTATAAGACAACGTCCATCTAGTCCAACTTTATACCCTACCCATAATGTCTGTATAACAGTTACATAGTAACATAGTATGGATGTTATATAAAGACATAATCATCTAGTCCAACCTTTATACCCTACCCATAATGTCTGTATAACAGTTACATAGAACATAGTATTGGAGGTTGTATAAAGAATACGTCCATCTAGTCCAACCTTTATACCCTAACCATAATGTCTGTATAACAGTTACATAGCAATATAGTATGGAGGTTGTATAAAGAACTACGTCCATCTAGTTCAACCTTTATACCCTACCCATAATGTTATAAACAGTTACAATAGTAAAATAGTATTGGAGGTTGTATAAAGACATACGGCTCATTAGTCAACCTTTATACCCTACCCATAATGTCTGATAACAGTTACATAGTAACATAGTATGTGAGGTTGTATAAAGACTACGTCATCTAGTCCAACCTTTATACCCTACCCATAATGTCTGTATAACAGTTACACAGTAACATAGTATTGGAGGTGTATAAAAACATACGTCCTCTAGTCCAAACCTTTATACCCTACCCATAATGTCTGTATAACAGTTACATAGTAAGATAGTATTGGAGGTTGTATAAAGACATCCATCCATCTAGTCCAACCTTTATACCCTACCCATAATGTCTGTATAACAGTTACATAGTAACATAGTATTGGGGGTTGTATAAAGACATACATCCATCTAGTCCAACCTTTATACCCTACCCATAATGTCTGTATAACATTTTACATATTAACAAGTATGGAGGTGTATAAAGACATACGTCCATCTAGTCCAACCTTTATACCCTACCCATAATGTCTGTATAACAGTTACATAGTAACATAGTATTGGGGGTATATAAAGATTACATCCTCTAGTCCAACCTTTATACCCTACCCATAATGTCTTATAACAGTTACGTAGTAACATAGTATTGGAGGTTGTATAAAGACATACGTCCATCTAGTCCAACCTTTATCCCTACCCATAATGTCTGTATACAGTTACATAGTAACATAGTATTGGATGTTGTATATAAAGACATACATCCATCTAGTCCAACCTTTATACCCTACCCATAATGTTGTATAACAGTTCATAGTAACATAGTATTGGAGGTTGTATAAAGACATACGTCCATCTAGTCCAACCTTTATACCCTACCCATAATGTCTGTTAACAGTTACATAGCAATATAGTATCGGAGGTTGTATAAAGACTACGTCCATCTAGTCCAACCTTATAACCCTACCCATAATGTCTATAACAGTTACATAGTAACATAGTATTGGAGGTTGTATAAACTACGTCCATCTAGTCCAACCTTTATACCCTACCCATAATGTCTGTATAACAGTTACATAGTAACATAGTATTGAGGTTGTTATAAAGACGTACGTCTATTTAGTCCAACCTTTACCCTACCCATAATGTCTGTATACAGTTACACAGTAACATATATTGGAGGTTGTATAAAACATACGTCCTCTAGTCCAACCTTTATACCCTATCCATAATGTCTGTATACAGTTACACAGTAACATAGTATTGGAGGTTGTAATAAAGACATACGTCCATCTAGTCCAACTATACCCTACCCCTAATGTCTGTATAACAGTTACACAGTAACATAGTATTGGAGGTTGAATAAAGACATACGTCCATCTAGTCAAACCTTTATACCCTACCCATAATGTCTGTATAACAGTTACATAGTAACATAGTATTGGAGGTTGTATAAAGACATACGTCCATCTAGTCCAACCTTTATACCCTGGCAGATGAGATTCAATGTTGATAAATGTAAGGTGATGCATTTGGGATTTAATAATCCCTGTGCCCCCTACACCATAAATAACTCTGTGTTAAGTGAATCTGTAATGGAAAAAGATTTGGGGGTTCTGGTAGATAACAGACTTAGCTGTAGCAAACAATGCCAGGTAGCAACGGCTAGAGCTAGCAAGATATTGTCTTGTATAAAGAGGGGAATAGATTCAAGGGAGACAGATATTATTCTCCCTCTGTTACAAGGTAATATTTGGAATATACGGTGCAGTTTTGGAAATCCCATATCTCAGTGTAAGGAATTAGAAACACATCTCTGCACTGGCTGCTTGTAAATGTGTCTTCCTATGCACATCCTATAGAGTTTACATCAAACACATTATTATTATATTTTAAAGATTAGCACCTCATTTGCATGAAATGTTAATTATTTAAATAATTTTGTTGTTGAAGCTAATTATGTAGTCAATGCACCAGTGTGTCTAGGGTGACGCTGACATGACAGGTAACATTATACAAGAAGATTGTACATAATTACACCCATCAACTTACTGCATTGTTTTGCAAGATTTTGCTAAATTGAGCTCCTGGTTTAAGCTCTTCTTACCCTATTAATTCAATCTGTACTACGTCCTACACCATATGCAATGCACAGAACACGGCCAATCCCACGGAAACTCACATTTCCATATGAAAAGATCCAATGAGATTTCTGTTTCGTTCAGTGTTGACTACGTTCTCCTGTATGTCTGAAAGCCACCTTAGGCGAACGGAGCCATGGGGAATGTGGGATGAGTTAAAGGAATTAAAGTAAATAATATTTACTAAAGTTGCACATTCTAGTAGTAGATGAAGCATTGAAGGACTTCTTCAGGCGCAGTTAGATCAGTGCAGTTCTATGGACTCTGTTATAGATGGTAAAAATGTATCAACTCTTTAAAGAAATCTTACTTCAAAGTAATGCTCACAAGATACAGAGTCAAACTATCGGATTCATTCAAACAATGTTTCAACTCACCACTACAGCGCGCTGGTCCTGCCCCGAACCCTTCACTCGATTGGATCCACAAGACAATCCACTAAGGCGGCTACCGGCGCACAACGAAGTAATTCCACTGGACTTTGTAAAATCAGAATTTATTCAACAAATATGCAGAAAGATACGGACATGGCCTTACGCGTTTCGAGACCGATATGGCTCTTACTCATAGGCCTGAGTAGCAACATCCTCTGCACCTGTAAGTAGCCCTAACCGTCCAATCAACAGATCGTAAAGAACTCCCTGTGGACTCACAGTCGCAAAGGTGCATGTGAACAACATACGCATGTTTAGTATAAAAGGTGAGATGAAAGAGGAAATCACAAGGAAATCCCACTCGTAAACAAAGAGACTATTGAGAATAAGATACAAAAATGTGTCAATATAAAGACGTGTATCTTAATATGGTATTATCAGGGCTCATGGGAAATGGAGGCTAGTAGGGAGGGAAACCTGCTTGGGGGCCTAAATGAATATAAAAATGTATTACACATTTAGGCTGAGGCCACACTGAATCGCGCACAAAATCGCGAGCGTTATCGCACGTGATTGTGTGCGCTTTCTTGTGCGTTCACGTTCTGCGCATGCGTTTCCGTCGTTTTGCGTTATGGAAACGATGCGTTAACGCATCAAAAATGGTGAACGCATGCGTTACCAAAACGTGAACAGATGCGCAATCGCATCGGAAATTGCGGGAATTTTCGAATTCCCGCGATTTCCATTTTAGCGAAAATCGCGGGCGCAATCGTGAGCGTGAAACGCGTGCGCAAACGCGAGAAAAACGTGCTAGTGTGGCCTAGCCCTTAAGGAGAATGTAACATGAACATTATATCGTACATGAATACTAAGTCGGAAGAAAGATACATATGGAGGGGTACGGTAATGGATACAGGTCAATCAATGTAACATGCTATATCGTATCGAGAGTTGAGGCCAGAAGGTATACGTGTCTCTAAAGTAAATATCCACCTTACCTCCGCTTTACGGAGGGGAGACAGACGATTTTTACCACGAATATCTGGAAAAAGCCGTTGTATTCCCTTTAAGATTAGATTTAATACATGTCTGTCAACTGGACTCACGTCCCTTCCGTTTCCAATATCCCTGATATGTTCACGAATACGTGATTTCAAAGAGCGAGTACTGCACCCCACATATTGTAGGGAACCCCAAGTGCAGGTGAGCAAATATACAACGTAATCCGTATCACAGTTAATATACTGTCGGATAGAGTATTGTTTGCCTGTCGCTGGTGCCGGTTTTGCATCTAATAGCCCCACACTGATAGATGAAAACCAAGGGTTTGTTCAATTCATTTCATGTGAGAGGTTTATAAGTAGAAGTTAGAGAAGTAGAAGGTTTTGGGTAGAATTGTTGACCAATGAGTCTAGTTCCAGTATTTGCTGCTTCTGTGTTCCATCAGTTCCATCAGTTCTAAGCAATGAAGTGAAATGGCCCCAGTTTACACACCAGACATGAAGAACATCTACACGAGTCAAGGTTCCCAAATAATCTATGTAATCTCACCTAATGCAAACCTATACCAACATATTAACAGTTTAGTATCTAACTAATGGCCATGCTGTCATTATTTAAAGGGTATGTTCATCACCCTAATAGACAGTCACTACGCCCCCAAACCCCATTCTTTCAATACCCATCTTTCTCCCTGGCACTCTTGAGAGAGAGTAACTTACTTTGAAGACTGATGGTCCTTCAACACTCCTCTAGGTTCTAGCCTTATGTGAAGGCCACATTGGTGACAGCCAATGGCTACATCTACACAAGACATCTGCCTTGCGAGATTACACAGATCTCATAAAAAGTGATGGCCCAGTTCGCGGATCAGAATCCAGAATTACCTCGTTCGCGAACGGCGTATATGGCGGATTTTCTGTTTTTCCGCCTTCCGAACTTTTCCGAACCGCGCTTTCGAAAATTTTTAAAACTACGGGGATTTCTAGTATTTTTGAAAATACGGGAACATATGAGAAATCGCAGATTTTGTATTTTCGCAGAATCCTCGTATTTTCGAAGAATCCCCGTATTTTAGAATTTTAACAGGTCTTAATGGGTCCGCTCGCGGATTTTCTAATTTTTTCGAAAATTTGGGGACTGGATTTTGCGAAGTTCGGACATCTCTACTCATAAAGCCATAGAGACGGCAGCAGAGTGTTGCAAGACGACAGCCCCGTCTTGGAGCTAGACAGATAGCAATAGCAGCAAGTGTTTGGTTATGGAGTGAATTCAAACCTCAGTAGTTCAGGCATTTGGAGAGCGGAGGAAGCAGCCAATCAGAAGACACGATCAGACCGTGGAATTATTTGAACATCCCTATATGAAGCTTTGCAAAGGGGCTGAGACGTTGCAGTGACGTTCATTAGAATAAAGTGAATTTGTGCTGTATTTATTAGTATATTGACTAAGGTAATGAATGATGGGAAGGATGTAGTAATAATAATAAAACTTGTCGCTTGTGTGTTTATATCTCCGGATTCACTGAATAAGAAGCGAGTTTGTGTCCCTGTCACATTACTGGGAAGTAATTAGGGATCTTCGTTTACAAGCCGCACGTTCTACTTGTGTTTCCTCCTAAACTCCTGGTCACGATTGAAGGTTTAATGATCTTGAATTTTGTTTCTCAGTGAAACAAACTCTACAGATGTTTAAAATAAGTTCAAACTCACTTAATGGGAAGTAAAATGTAAAGGATTAATTATATATATTATTATAATATTATACTTATTCAGTGGTTAATTATTAAATTCCTCTCCATTTGTATAGACTGTACTAGTAATTGTGTAACTGTATATCTGTATATCTGTATAACTGTATATCTGTAATACTGTATATCTGTATAACTGTATAACTGTATATCTGTATATCTGTATAACTGTATATCTGTATAGAAGAGAGAGAGTGTGGTGGAGATTGTGTACAACATGCGGAGAAGGTACCGCAAAAGTTTTGGGGGCTCAGCTCGCCCGGTTATCGACGCGTAGTTGACAACTGTGTGATAACCTATAAAGAGGATAGGAAAACAATGTAGGATAAGGACTTTGAGTTACACTTAAATATTGAGGCCAGCCGCGCTTGTTCGTCAAAAAAAAGGGTCCCAGATGGTAAGGTAAGAGGGAATATTAACAGTTGGAACCTGAATGGGTTTAAGAAGACATGATTGGTAAAAGTATTGTTTTTTAAATAAAATGTGACACTGATTAAGAGTGTTTTATATTCACCCACTATGGTGAATAAATCCTCTTTCACAGTACAGAAGATAATAAAAATGCAATTCCTAAAATAACAGGATTCCCATATACAAGGATAATGGGTAAAAATTGTACGCTATGAATGGCTGTATAAAGTTATAGACCACTCAAACAACGGACAGGAGCAGGGAAACAAGGGGGGGATGGTGTGGCAGTAGATGGCAATAAATGAAGGGAATATAAAGAAAAAAAAAAGAAATGAGTCCATCTTAGTGACATAGCTAAGTGATTTATTATAAGAGGTATATACCACTAGCTCTCCACAGTTGAATAATGGATCACACTTATGGGGAAAAGATTATACGAGGTACATAATGAGAGGGGAGTCATAGTTCCACAATAGCTGATTAGTTTTTATAGATGATAAATAATAAACCACCTCTCTGTCAGCTCCCACGTTATATAAATATCGACAGGCTTATAGTAACAATTAGTAGAGGGGATGAGATATAAAGGAATGAGTCTAGTGACAGGTAGCTGTAGTGATTTTGATAAGGAGGAATATATAAGAAAAGGGGGCACGAAGCTGCACGAGCGCCCAGTAAAAAGATGAGTCCACTGGTACTTATTATATAATGATGGAATGGAAATACAGGAGGTCCATAGGGATTGACATAGCCATGAAGGATATTTTATGGAAGGAATAGTAGGCCATGAAAAAGCAGATACTACACACAATAATAGTACAATAGATCAACAAACTTGATGAAGTATGTTAGGAAAAGAGAAAATAAATAGAGGTAAAGAGGAATGCTGTAACTGTAGTGACATAGCTGGAGTAGATGTTATTAAGGGATAGTGGATCGGGGGGGCACTGTGAACAGGCGGCCAGATAAATAATCAACAAACTTTTATGGAGGTAATTATGAATAATAGGAAGGGATAAGAGTCACTGTAGATGACATCCTGAGTGATATTTTATAAGTATATATAGGCCACCTGAAAAGGCAGTCTGCCCATTCATAATAATCACACTTATTTATTATAGTATATAAGAGAAATGAAGATCCCCTTAGTGACATAGCTGAGGTGATTTTTATATGTATATATCCCAGGAACTCAGGCTCCCATGTATCAAAAATAGTCCCACTTATGGTATTAATAATAAATATAAAGTAATGGAGAAGTGCCATAAAGAGTCCATAGCTAAGAGTGTGGTTTTCCTCAAGGATATCTACGCGGAAATGGGGAGGCGTAGGGCAGGCTCCCCATAATATGATAAGTGATCCCTTTGTATTATAATAATATAAGGACTGAGTCATAGTGAATAGCTGATGATGATTTTTATAGTAGGAATACTATACCACTGCAAGACTCCCATTGATAACTATCACACTTATGTATTAATAATAATATAAGGAATGATCACTTAGTGACAAGCTGAGTGAGGTGTAATGAAAAAGGAGTATGGATGTGGACCACCGGGGGGTGTAAAGGGGGAGCGGCTGGCACTGAACCCTGAAAATTAGAAATATCAGCCCTGTAGGGTTATTATGCGAAATAACTATAGCGGATATTCATCGTGGTACGATGAGGCTGAGTGATTTTTATCGTAGGAATATGGCTAACCAACTGGGGAAAGGGGAAGAAACGGGTCCAAAGTCTCCCAATATAGAGGAATCGTCACCTTTGTGGGTGTATTATAATAAGGTAATAAGGAACAGTAAGGTCAGCTTAGATGACTGCTGATTGATATGGTAGAAGAATTAAAGGGAATAAATCTACCGGGGCCGGTGCAAACCTCCCCTTAGTAACTATCACCACTTATGTATTATCAAGTAATATAAGGAATTGAAAGTCATAGTGAACATAGGCTGAGTTGAGTTGTGGTTATAAGGGGAATAGTGAGTAACCAGAAAGGGAATGGCACTGCAATGGCAATCCCAGAGTTTGTTCCAGGAACGAGTATGTGATCAAGCAGGAGTGCCATTGGTTTTCGAACCGATTGTAAGGGAAGGGGGAAGGGGACAACATTGTCTAGATCGCAACGCAATCTGATTCAACTTTAACCCTTTCGAGCGCCTAGGACTGAGCGTATGGGTTTTAACGAACCGTGGTAAATCAGGATAATTAGTGTTGGCATGTGTCAGTGAATTTCAAACAAGTTGTTGACAAAACTACACTATTAGTCGGTGTGTTTCTGTCTATCAGTGATCAATATTGTGAAATCTGTCAAGGGAAACGAACAAGAAAGAGGAAAAATCGCGTAGTCAAAGTTCCGTGTTCTATCCGTGGAAAGTTTGGTTGTTATTTCTTGGGTTTTGGTGAACAACAAGAGTAGAAACTAACCGGCCGAAGAGAGCGAAGCTTCCTACGGTGATCTCAATGGAATAACTCAAGGGCTATGTTCCACCAGGCACCAAGTAAGCTTTAACTCCTTTATTCTACGATTATTATCACTTTATTGGCCAAAAAAGCTCCCAGACTTCTAACGACCGGGTCTCAGTTGTGCTCGGGTGGGCTTAATAGGAAGGCCTGAAGGTAAGGAGGTTACTAACAGAAGGGAGGGATAGAACCTGGTAACCAATAGACAATAGGTCCATTTCCCGCAATTCCATGTGATTAAATAAACTGGTTAATTAGCCGATTGATAACGGTGACATGTATAGCAGGGTGAACACATGTGCATCTACCCCGGTTCTGTGTAAAGTGCGTGAATCCCTGAGGTCCATGGCATTGAGTACTCAGGATATTATAAGGAAAGTTCAATATTTTGATTATAATGATGAGAAAGGTACCGTGTCCCTTAAATAATGAAATGGTGGAGGTGGGTTCCAATCTACGTGTAGTTATATGTTACTTAATGTTTAGGGTACCACCCGACAACGCACATTCACTGTCAACTTTCGAGACCTTGATTGACACTGAGATTAAACAGTGAGTTTATAACACATTCATTCATATCATATCGCTGATAGACTTGTGGATCCATCCCTGGACCAATCCCATATCTGTTAAAATGTCCGGTCAATGCAATTCCAATCATTAATACAAAGATAGACAAGGACAGACATAAGGGATTTAGTGACATCAACGGTCCGCGGAGAATGTCAATTAAACTCTCTATATGTTCCGTCATTGGGCCCGAGAGAGTATCACAGATCATAAGGGAACTGTGACGAATGGGAAATAGATGGGAATTGGAGGGCTCGGGAGCTGACCCCAGTTGACAATTTTCATTTCGTAACTGTATGAATGGGAATAGGGTCATCGGACTGACCCAGGGGTGAGCATTTCTTCGCATTACTAACTGGTAAGATGGGAATAGATTGGGGAATAGGGTCGAGAACTGGATCACCGCGTGACATTTGTCCATTTCTAACTGTATGCGGATGGGATAGATGATTGGAATAGGGTCGTGACTGACCCCGTGAACATTTTCCACTTTCTAACTTTACGGGAATAGGAATAGCTTGGGAATCGGGCTCGAGATGACCCAGTGAATTTCCAATTTATAATGTATGCGGAATGGGAATAGATGGGGAATAGGGCTCGGACTTGGGAAAAAAAAACCCCCCGTGACATTTCCATTTCTAACTGTACGGAATGGGAATTGATGGAATGGGCCGGACTGACCCCCGTGACATTTCCATTTCGTAAACTGTACGGAATGGGAATTGATTGGGAATATGGCTCGGATGACCCCGTGACATTTCCATTTACTAATGTACGGAATGGGAAAGACTTGGGAATAAGGCTGGGGATTTTTTTCTTACCAGACATTTTCCCATTCTAACTGTACGGAATGGTGAATAGATTGGGAATAGGGACTCGACTGATCCCGTGAACATTTTCCATTTCAACTTTACGGATGGGAATAGATGGGATAGGGCCGGACTGACCCTGTAAAACATTTTTCCATTTCTAACTGTAGAATGGAATAGATTGGGAATAGGCTTGTGACTGATCCCGTGACATTTTCCATTCTAACTGTACGGAATGGGAATGATTGGAATAGGGCTCGGACTACCTGTAACATTTTCCATTTCTAACTGTTACGGAATGGGAGTAGATTTGGGAATAGGGTCGGATGACCCCGTGACTTTTCCATTTCTACTGTTACGGAATGGGAATAGATTGGGGAATATGGTTCGGCGACTGACCCCGTGACCTTTTCCATTTCTAACTGTTACAGAATGGAATAGATTGGGAAAGGGTCGGGACTGACCCCCCCGTGACCTTTTCCATTCTACTGTATGGAAATGGGAATAGATTGGGCATAGGGTTCGGACTGACCCCGTGACATTTTCATTTAACTGTACCGGAATGGGAATGAGATTGGGAATAAGGGTCTGACTGACCCAGTGACATTTCCATTTCAAGTAAAGCGGATTGGGAATTAATTGGGAAATAGTACTCGGACTGGACCCCGTGACATTTTCCATTTCTACTGTACGGAATGGGAATAGTACGGGAATAGGACTGGGACTGTCGCTGACATTTTCCATTCTCCAACTGTACGGAATGGGAAAAATTGGGAATAGGGCTCGGGACTGACACGTGGACATTTTCCATTTCTGACTGTACGAATATGGGAATAGCTGGGAATAGGGTCGGGACTGTACCCCGTGACATTTTTCATTCCATTTCTAAGTTACGGAATGGGGATAGATTGGGAAGGGCTCCAGACGCCAGTGATATTTTCCATTTCTGACCCTTGTACGGAATGGGAATAATTGGGAAAGTCTTCGGGCTGACCCCATGACATTCCATTTCTTACCTGTCGTAATGGGAATAGATTGGAATAGGGCTCGGACTGACCCGTGCATATTTCCATTTCTACTGTACGGAATGGGAATAATTGGGAATAGGGCCGGCGACGCCGTGACATTTTTCATTTCTAACTGTACGGAATGGGAATAGAGGGGAATGGACGTCGACTGACCCCTGTGACATTTTCCATTTCAACTGTACGGATGGAATAGATTGGGAATAGGACTTGGACTGATCCATTGACTTTTCCATTTCTAAAACGGGTACTGGAATGGGAATGATTGGAATAGGGCTCGGACTGACCCCCAGTGATATTTTCCATTTCTAACTGTACGGATGGGAATAGATGTGGAATAGGGCTCAGGACTGATCCGGACACTTTTCCATTTCCAATGACGGAATGGGAATAGATTGGGAACGGGCTCGGGACTGACGCCAGTGACCATTTTCTATTTCTGACTGTACGGGAATGGGAATAGTTGGGGAATAGACTTGGGACTGATCCAGTGACATTTCCATTTCTAACTGTATGGAATGGGAATAGATGATTGGGAATTAGGGCTCGGACTGACCAGTGATATTTTCCATCTAACTGTTACGGAATGGAATAATTGGAATGGGCTCAGACTGATCCTGGTGACATTTTTCCATTTCCAACTGTACGGAATGGGAATAGATTGTGGAATGGCTCGTGGAATGACCCCGTGACATTTCTATTCTGACTGGTAGGAATGGATAGCTTGACTACATGGTAATAGGGCCGAGACTGCCCCCCCGTGACATTTTCTCAATTTCTAACTGACCGAATGGGGATAGATTGGGAATAGGGCTCGGACTGACCCAGTGATCTTTCCATTTCTAACGTACGGAATGAAGGAGTAGATTGGAAATAGGGCTGGACTGACCCGTGACATTTTCCATTTCTAACTCAACTGTACGGAATGGGAATAATTGGTAATGGGCCGTACTGACCCCGTGACATTTTCCATTCTAACTGTAAGCGAATGGGAAAGTTGGGAATAGGACTCGGACTGATCCAGTTACATTTTCCATTCTTACTGTATGTAATGGGAATAATTGGGAAATAGGGCTCGAGATCCGTGGTGACATTTTCCATTTTCTAACTGTACGGAATGGAATAGATGGGAAATAGGTACTCGGACTGAATCCTGTGACATTTCCATTTCTAACTGGTAACGATGGGACTAGATGTGGGAAATAGGGCCGGCACTGACCCATTGATATTTCCATTTCAAACTGTTCGGAATGGGAAAGATTGGGAATAGGACTCGACTGATCCTGTACATTTTCCATTTCTAATGTACGGATGGGAAAGATGGGAATAGGGCTCGGGGACTGATCCTGTGACATTTTCCATTTCTAAACTGTACGGAATGGGAATAGATTGGGAACTAGGCTCGGACTGATCCTGTGACATTTTTCCATTCTAACGTAATGTGGATGGAGAATAGATTGTGGTAGGGCTGGACTGACCACCGTGACATTTTTCATTTCTAACTGCGGAATGGGAACTAGAGGTTGGGAATAGGGCTCTGACTGACCCTGTGACATTTTCCATTCTCAATGTACGGAATGGGAATAGATTGGGAATAGGACTCGGACTGATCCCGTGACATTTGCATTTCTGAATGTACGAATGGGAATAGATTGGGAATAGGGCTCCGACTGACCCTGTGACATTTTCCATTTCTAATTACGGAATGGGAATGATTGGGAATAGGACATCGGACTGATCCCGATGAATTTTCCATTTCTAACGTAGGGGGTATTTGGAAAGGCTGGGACGGACCCGTGAATTTTTCCATTTCTAACTGTACGGAATGGGGATAAGGGGAATAGGGCTCGGGACTGACCCAGTGAGATTTTCCATTTCTAACTGTACGGAATGGGGATAGATTGGGAATAGGACTCGGACTGATCCTGTGACATTTTCCATTTCTAACTTTACGGAATGGGAATAGATTGGGAATAGGGCTCGGGACTGATCCTGTGTCATTTTCCATTTCTAAATGTACGGAATGGGGATAGATTGGGAATAGTACTCGGACTGATCCCGTGACATTTTCCATTTCTAACTGTACGGAATGGGGATAGATTGGGAATAGGGCTCGGGACTGATCCTGTGACATTTTCCATTTCTAACTGTACAGAAAAAACCCTGGCATAAGCATACTAACTACAGCTAACTTTATACTGCATACAACATACTAACTACATGCTACATTTATACTGCACATTAACTGCATACAGCATACTAACTACATGCTAACTTTATACTGCATAACAACATACTAACTACATGCTACATTTTATACTCCCAAATTAACGTCATACAGCATACGAACTACATGTAAACTTTCGTTGATACTGCATACAACATACTACTACATGCTACATTTATACTGCACTTAAACTGCAACAGCATACTAACTACATATACTTTATACTGCATACAACATACTAACTAATGCTACATTTATACTGCACATTAACTGCATACAGCATACTAACTACATGCTCTAACTTCTAACTGCATACAACATACTAACTACATGCTAACATTTATACTCCAAAATTAACTGCTACAGCATTACAACTAATGCACTGTATATTGACATAATCTAAACTGTCATGCTAACTTTAACTGCATACAGCATACTAACTACATGGCTACTGTATATTGCATAATAACTGCATGCTAACTTAACTGCATACAGCATACTAACTACATGCTTAGTTTATACTGCATAATTACTGCAATACTAACTGCACACAAACATAAAATGAACTGCACATTAACTGTACACTGCCTATTTACTATATTTTAACTGGAATTCTAACTCCATGTCTCTGTACACTTTACAGATGAACCGGTTGCACGTATGTTCATATGCAGGAGGAACGCCACAGTTACAATGAGGTGTGGTCAGATATTCCTCGTAACACCACGAACCCCGTCTAGGTATGGATATGAATGTGGATTTGAACATGTGTCATTTTCGCTCTTGTATTGACCCAACCAGAGCCGTGCAATGTCTCAACACTCGTGGGAACAATTAGGATCAGAGAGACAATTTCCTTCTGGGGACAATTCAATGGGCAGGATTCTTGGTAATGCTGCTTCCTGGTGAATGTTGCCTGTGTGAATTGAATGGTCTTTAGTTACCCTTTCCGGATAATAAATATGAAGAGGTCGATTTCTGTCCCTTAGAATGGCCAAGTGCAGGATTCCTCGCATACTAAGGCTAGAATTGTCATCTGCAAGAAGGTTTATATTTGCTAAATGTTAATAATACGACTTAGTGGCGTAGATCCTCAAGTCTACAGTCTCTGTTTTATTGCTGCTCTGTCTAATCCTAGAAATACAGGTATTACGCTCTAAAGACAGTAATTCAGCGGAAATAATAACTTCACAATGGGCCATCAACACGGTTCTGCTTACTGAGTGTCACAAACATGGGGCTTACCCAGGGGTCTATACCAGAGCCTCCACTCTAATTTAAAGGGTCAAAGTTCCTGCTATTTTCTCTCTGGATGCAAAAATCATCTCTCCTACTAAGTAATTCAAATAGCAGAATAAAGCAACGTTGGGTCTTCCCTGGTAATGATATTAAAGTTTCTAATACCAATTCTGTACGCTGGAGTAAAGAAGGCTGCTGCGTGGGATAAGATTTTACTGTGTAAATACATATACGGGCCATACAATAAAACTATCCCTGGGGCATGTTCACCAATAAGAACATGTCAGAGACACGAGGGACATCCCTTAAGACCTGAAGAAAAAAGGTTTGGCTTCAAGTTGGAAAGGGTTTTTTTCACTGTTGAGAACGGTAATAAGCTATGAACTGTCTTCCAGTGGACGTTGTTTATGGCAGGTTCATTGGTCAGTTAATAAAAGGCTGGATGAGTTTCTACAACAAGAATGTTACAAAGTTTACTGGTATTGATACATAAAGTAGAGTTGGGAAAGGTTTGTCACTGTGAAACAGTAAAGTTATGGAACTGTCTTCCAGTGGACGTTGTTATGGCAGGTCCATTGGTCAGTTTATAAAAAAGCTGGATGAGTTTCTACAAACAGGAATGTTACAGTTACTGTATTGATTACATAAAGTAGATTGGGGAAAGGGTTTGTCACTGTGAGAACGGTTAAAGCTATGAAACTGTCTTCCAGGGAGTTGTTTATGGTCAGGTTCATGGTCAGCGTTTAATAAAAGCTGAGTGAGTTTTTCTACAACAAGGATTTACAAAGTTACTGGTAGTGATTACATAAAGTAGAGTTTGGGAAAGGGTTGTTGTCACTGTGAGAACGGTAAAAAGCTATGAAACTGAATCTCCAAGTGACGTGTTATGGCAGGTTCATTGTTCGTTTTATAAAAAGCTGGATGAGTTTTACAAAACAAGGAATGTTACAGTTACTGGTACTTGATACATAAAGTAGAGTTGGGAAAGGGTTTGCACTGTGAGAACGGTAAAGCTATGGAACTGTCTTCCAGTGGTGACGTTGTTATGGCAGGTTCATTGGTCCAGTTTAATAAAAACTGGGAGTGCTTTTACAAACAAGGGAATGTACAAGTTCTGGTATTGATACATAAATAGAGTTGGAAAGGGTTTGTCAACTGTCCGAGAACGGGTAAAGCTATGAAAACTGTCTTCCAGTGACGTTGTTATGGCAGGTTCATTGGTCAGTTTAATAAAAAGCTGGGATGAGTTTTCTACAAACAAGGACATTTACAAGTTCTGGATGTGATAATAAAGTAGAGTTTTGGAAAGGGTTTTGTCACTGTGTAGAAACGGTAAAGCGTGGAATGTCTTTCAGTGGGACGTTGTGATGGCAGTCATGGTCAGTTTAATAAAAAGCTGGATTAGTTTCTTTACAAACAGGAATTTTGTACAGTTACTGTGATGATAAATAAGAGGGGAGAGTTGGGGAAAGGGTTTGTCACTGTGAGAACGGAAGATCTATGGAACTGTCTTCCAGGGACGTATGTTTGGGGTCAGGTTCATTGGTCAGTTATTCATAAAAGCTGGATGAGTTGTCTACACACAAGGAATGTTACAATGTATCTGGTATTGATACATAAGTAGAGTTGGTCCAGGAATTTCCCATTGCCACTTGAGTCATGGAAGGAATTTTTCCCCCTTCATAAATTTGGTGTGTTTTTTGCCTCCTCTGGGATCAACAGTTTAGCCATAGGAAATGAGGCGGAAAATGCTAGATGGGTGTGACTGGAGGACATATGTCTTATTCAACCTCAAAATACTTATTACCGTATTACTGTAACGTACTGTATACTCCTATATATCGTACTGTACTTGTACTGATACTAGTACTATACATACTTATGACTTATCTATTACTGTACTATATAACTAGCCTATACTATACTATACTACTAACTATCCTGTAACTGTACTGTATATACTCTACTTACTGAACACTGTACTAAAACTATACTGGTACTGTACTATACTATACTATACTGTACTAACAGTTAGGCAGGAAAGATGAGGATTGCTAGATGGGTTGGACCTGGATGGACGTAATGCTTCTTTATTCAACCTCAAATACTATACTATTATGTACGTACTGTCTATACTGTAATATACTGTACTATACTGTACTATACTGTACTATATAGCTGTACATACTTTATAATGTACTATACTGTACTATACTGTACTATACTGTACTATGACTGTATTATACTATACTGTACTAACTGTACTATACTATACTGTACTATATCTGTACTATAATTTCTGTACTGTACACTGTACTTATATTACTAACTGTTCTGTACTGTACTGTAAACTAACATAGGCAGGAAATGAGGATATTGCTAGAGGGTTGGCTGTGGAATATTCTTTATTCAACCTCAAATATCCTACACTGTACTGTACTATACTATACTGTACTGTACTAATTACTGTATCTATCTGTACTATATCTTACTAACTTGTACTATCTTACTAACTTACTGTACTATACTATACTATCGGTAACTATATTGTCCACTGTACAAGTACTTACTTGTTACTTACTTACTCATACTTACTACTGTACTATAACTACTACTATCTGTACTATCTATAACTGTACTATATGTACTAAGACTACTATATCATGTCATGTATATACTGTACTATCTATACTGTACTATACTGTACTGTCTGTACTATGACTATACGTACTATACACTATACTGTACTATACTACTGTATCATACTGTACTTACTGTACTACTAATACTAGACTGTTCTATACTGTACTATACTGTACTATACTTACTGTACAACTGTACTACTGTATTGTACTGTACATGACTTACTGTACCATACTGTAACGATAACTGTACTGTACGTACAATACTGTACTATACTTACTATACCTATACTGTCTATACTGTACTATATGTATTTCCTATACTATACTGTACTATACGTCTATACTGTTATCTGTACTACTACTATACTATAAATACTGTGACTTACTGTAATCTCGTACTATACTGTACTATGAACTAACATATTACTATACTCTACTATACTTCATACTATACTGTATACTGTAACTATACTCGTATTTCACTATATACGTTGCTGTAACTATATATACTATACTATACTGTACTATACGTACGTACTATACATACTACTATATGTACTATACTGTACTATACTATACTGTATATACTGTACTATACTGTACTCATATACTGTACTATACTGACTACTACTACTATACTGTCACTGTATACTGTACTACTGTTATATACTATACTGTACTATACTGTAACTGTACTATACTATACTGTACTATATGTCTATTGACTAGACTACTAACTGTTCTGTACTGTACTTGTACTAACAGTTAGGCAGGAAGGAATGAGGATAATGGCTAATGGGTTGGACTGGAATGGACGCTTGTCTTATTCAACCTCAATAATACTATACCTGTACTGTAACTGTTACTAACTGTTATCTTACTGTATTGTACAATATACCTATACATATACTATTACTATACTATCTGATATAGTACTATACTGTACTATACGTACTGTACTATACTGTACTGTAGATTACTGTACTGACTATGATCTGTACTATAGCTGACATACTACTGTACTTAGACTATACTGTACATGTCTAGTACTGTACTATACTGTACTACTGTACTGTACTATACTATACTGTACTATAAACTGTACTACTATACTGTACATCTACTGTACTATACTATACTGTACTACTAACTTATATACGTACTATACTGTAACTATACTGTACTATATAACTGTATATTACTATACTGTACTATACTGTACTGAGATATTTATCGGTACTATACTGTACTTACTATACTGTACTATTACTGTACTATACTGTACTATACTGATAACTATACTATACGTTACTATACTGTACTATACTGTACTATACTAATACTGTACTATATACTGTTACTAGCTGTACTATACTGTACTATACTGTACTATACTTATACTTTACTATACTGTACATACTATACTATACTGTACTATATGTACTTACTATAACTGTTACTATTACTATATTACTATACTGTACTATACTGTACGATAAACTGTATATACTATCTACTGTACTATACTGGTACACTATACTGTACTATACTTACTAGTTACTGTACTCTATATACTGTACTATACTTACTGTACTATTGTAAAGTCGTACTATACGTATATACTATACTTGTACTATACTGCTACTTATAACTGTCTGTACTGTACTGTACTAACATTAGGGGGCGGAAATGCAGGCATATTGCTAGATGGTTGGAACTGATGGAAGTATGTCTTTATTCAACCTCATATACTGGATACTATAAGGTGTAAAACTGATGACAGCTGCTCTGTTTATCTTCGCTCCTTTAATGACAAATCCAGTCTAGAGCCCCCAGAAACCCATTCTATTTCTTTTCCATAATCATGTGTCATCTTAGGAATCCAAGGCCTCATGGGTCAACATGAAAATGAAATAAAAATAAAAGAGAGAGAGTAGATATTACATATTTAAGTTAGTGTTCCGTTCCATAAGAATAGCCCTCTAACCTAACCATTATTACTAGCGATCCTTAATAAATATCCCAATATCCATATATAATATATTCAATGAGAGGGCATTTATTGAACCCTTTGCTTTACAAAATATGACAAGAAGGGGAAAATCCTAACAACATATGGTTTAAATCAACATCGTCAGAACAGGTCCAAGTTGATGTAACATTGATATGCCAGGACTCCATATTGACATTGTAAATCATGAATGAAATGACCATCACAATCAATAAAACCCCTAATTTCTCTATGACATGGACGAACAAGAACCAATCACATTGTGTTATGTCCACTATGACAATCAGATTGATGGAAGAAACATCACGAGTCCAGAAATAAACATGTTTCTACCAAACTGGCGTAAGGAAAGTGAAACACAATAAAAGTACTGGAGGTTGTGTAAGGCGTTGTTACTTTCTAGTGAATAACCTGTATGGGCTTCAGAATGATGTAGGTGTTGGCGATTGCAAAGTTTGGGAGAGTTGCAGACCCAACATGTTAATTCACTTGAATGGAGATATCCATTGGACATTGTTTGGTTTCATTATTACTATGGGAAAGGTGATGAGCATGAATATATTGTAACACTGGTAATCTATTTCCTGGTGTTAATTTGGATTTGTGGGTACTACATAATCTTTACAGGGACTAGCAACCCAGTAGGATCCGATTTATTGTATCTGTGGGTTAAGGTTCTGCCATATGTTCATCATATACAATGTCCCTCTAATAAACAGAACTATCAAAGAAACAATATATAGGTTTCCATTATTGGTTCATATGAGGCTGTTTGCCAAACAGGAACGTGATTAAACTGTATTTCCATGTTGCGATTGTGTTTATTGCTATGAGTGTGTCCATCTACTGGCCCTGTCCATAGATCATTACAGAATGGAGATTAACGTTGTCCCCCAGTGACCTATATCTGCCCATGTGGGGAGGTTTGCTGGGGATTATATTCACTGACTTTACCATCCGATTTTCTCTCACTAATATATTGGTTCTTCAAATGTTTTTAATGGGGATACAAGAGACAGACATGTTTATTACAATGGTCCATTGACAAGGGTCTCTGTTTTTATAGGTTTGGGTCATCATGTAAAACGCAGCTGGATCTCAACCTAATCCTTAACTTTATCTCTGACCCTAGCCAACATGGTTAACTCACAGAAGAGTTTAGGACGAACATATGGCGTCATTATGAGAATCGACCTTTCCCTCTTAGAACCTTGTCTGTCCCACTGGTGAACTGTAGGGATTGTGCTCTCCAGACTGACTAACCTGTGTAGATTAGTAGATGTAGGGTAGGGCTGGGAATAGAATGTTTCCGGGTGGCTATCACACACTGACCTGTAAAGTGGTTATTATTTCACATTTAATATTTCACTAGTCTGTTACATTTCTCCACCATCTAACCCATGTGGACTCTAGCATGTGCCACCATCGTGCAGCGAAACGTAGCGGAATGTTCAAATGGCTTCAGTTCCTTCTAGATCAGTACTTTCATATTCGCCATAGGTGGTTTTATTCATGATTGTTGCCACCTGAACTCATCCACAGATGCCAGGCCGTATCAACAAGGAATCACGTAATTAGTTGGGATGTTTTAAAACACAGTAAAGGTGCCTTTGGAATCGTCTCTCAGCTGATGGAACTCTCTATTGGTGCTTACACATGTTACAATCAATATTACGGCTTTATATAAGAAACAGCTCCACAATGTCCATCATATGAGTGTATATCTCGTTAACATTCTCTTTATTATAAACAGCATCTCCACCCCTAACTTCTGTCAACTATCTGTAGGTCACCCCAATGACGAACCCCAACCGCTGATATCCACATTATATTATAATATCTCATATTATTATATATTAATCTATCATATTCTAAATAGCTCATCATATTTTAGTATAATTAGCCTATATTATATATTATATATCATCGTATATCCTATCGTATTATCTATCGTTTTAGAGATATCTATCATAGTCATTATATATTATATCTATCATATTATTAATGTTCATATTATTATGATATTAGTTATAGTATCGATATTAAATTTATATATTATATCTACATATTATTAATATTAGTATATCGATCATTATTATATATTTATTATATCTATCATTATATTAGCATATTATTTATCTATCATATTATTATATTTATGAACTATCATTTTATATATATTACTTAATCATATACTTCGAATCTATTAATAGTAATCTATCATATATTATATATTAGAGATGTATAGCTATCATATATCATTATATACTATGATATCTATCATCATTATTATCACTCTATCATATTATTATAGGCTATCAGATATAGTTTATATCTAGCAGATACTATATGTTATAATCTATCATATTATTATATGGGGAGTATCATCAATATTAATGATATCTATCATATATTATATGATCCTAAGCAGATAATAGATATATTAATTCTAGTCAATTAGTATAACTATCATATTATTATATATATTATATCGATCATCAGTTATTATTATTACTCTATCATATTAATAACATAAATCATCTATTATATCAACTAATCTGATCATACATATACATATATAAGATTATATATATTATTATATCTATCAATCATTATATTCATTATATCTATCATATTATTATATCTATCATATATTATATCTATCGATATGTATATAGTTATGATCTATCATTATTTGTTATATCTATCTATTATTTATTTTATATTATATATTATTATATGTTATATTAGTAATATCTATCATATTTTTATCTATCATATATTATATATTATTATATCGATCATATCTTATATATTATTATATCATCATATTATTATTATCATATATCTATCTATTATTTATTTACTATTCATCTATCATTATATACATTATATCTATCATATATTATATATTTATATCTAATCATATCTTATATATCATTATATCTATCATATTATTTATATCTATCATATATTATATTTCATCTTATTAATTTTATCTATCATTTTTATGTTATATCTATCATATTATTTATGTATATCTATCTATTATTATGTTTATTATCATCTTATTATATGTCATCATTTATTATAGATCTTAAATGCGATCATATATTATATATTATTTAGCATCATATCATTATATATTATTATATCTATCATATTTATTAGACATATTATTTATAATTCTAATTATATTATATTATTATTTATCTATATTACATATTATTATGATCGATCATATTATTACAATATTATTATATCGATCATTATACCATATGTTATATCGACATAGTATTACATATTATATATATCGATCATATTATTACATTTATTATTCGATCATATTATTACATATTATTATATCGATCATATTATTACATATTATTATATCGATCATATTACATATTATTATATCGATCATATTACATATTATTATATCGATCATATTACATATTATTATCATCGATCATATTATTACATATTATTATATCGATCATATTACATATTATTATATCGATCATATTATTACATATTATTATATCGATCATATTACTTTATATATCGATCATATTATTACATATTATTATATCGATCTATTATTACATATTATTATATGGATCATATATTAATAATTCATTGTTATTAATACAGTAAATACGGAGTTTTACAGAATATATTGTTATCAATCAACATCCATATCCACACCATAAATTGCCTGGGCTCTGGGTAAATTGGCCCCTTGGGGAGGTGACACCAAAGACGTCTGTACAAGGGGTTTGGTCTCTTTGCTGTAGGTTACACTAAAGGTTGTACCGGTCTTGGTTTTACTGGGAACCCACTAGTGAAATGGGGGCGGATTCCCAATCCCTTAACCTTTTCCGGGTTTTGACCTGTGTTGTTTAAAGGGCCACTCCACCCGCGTAAACTAAATTTTAGTATCCATAGCCAATCACATGGGTGGATGTCGGTCGATCCCTTCCTGTGCTCGGAATAGGCACTGATAAGCATAGTGTCGGGGGAACGAAGGCTGGTAGTACATTTGGGGACGGCAGGGAGTGTTATAAACATCGTGAGGTTTATAATGATTGGGGTAGGAAGGACCTTTACTGGGTTATAGTTACCAGCTCAGAGGAGCAGGATTAGTTTAGACTTTTATTTGTTTGTAATGTTTTCACACTCTGTCGCTACACAAGGCTGTCATCTCATTTACCTATAACACACACATGTCCCCTTCATCTATAATCTATGTGTGTTGGTTTACTGCCTTACACGCAGGAAGTCTACTATCTAGCAAAATCCCACATTATCCATATCCATCCATCCATCTATTAAATATATATCTATCTATTTTTCTATCTATCTATCATCTATCTATTATCTATCTATTATCTATCTATCATCTATCTATCATCTATCTATTATCTATCTATCTATCTATTTATACATCTATCTATCTATCTATCTACATCACTATCATCATCTCTATCTATCATCTCATCTATCTATCTAACTTCTATCTATCATCTATCAATCTACATCTATCTATTATCTATCATCTACTAATCTATCATCTATCTATCTACTATACTATCTAATCTAGTATCTATTATCTCATCTATCTCTCATCTATTTATTCCTACTATCTATCCATCTATCGATCTATCTATCTATCTATCTATATCTATTTTCCATCTATCTATCATCTATTTATCTATCTATCTATCTATCAATCTATCATCTATCTATCTATCTATCTATCTATCCATCCATCTATTAAATATCTATCTATCATCTATCTGTCTATTTATCTATCTATCTATCATTTATCTATCTATCTATCACCTATCTATCATCTATCATCTATCTATCTATCTATCTATCTATCTATCATCTAGCTATTGGCCGAACAAAGATTGGTTGAAGCAACCGCCCCTCACAATAGATTTACCGGTTATCACCTGCTACATAATGTCTGTTATACAGACATTATGGGTAGGGTATAAAGGTTGGACTAGATGGACGTACGTCTTTATACAACCTCCAATACTATGTTACTATGTAACTTTATACAGCATTAGGGTAGGGTATAAAGGTTGGATACTAGATGGACGTATGTCTTTATAAACCTCCAATACTATGTTTACTATGTAACTGTTATACAGACATTAGGGTAGGGTATAAAGGTTTGGATTGGATGGACGTATGTTCTTTATACAACCTCCAATACTATGTTACTTGTAACTGTTATACAGACATTATGGGTAGGGTATAAAGGTTGGACTAGATGGACGTATGCTTTTACAACCTCCAATACTATGTTACTATGTTACTGTTATACAGACATTATGGGTAGTATAAAGGTTGGACTAATGGACGTATGTCTTTATAAACACTCCAATACTATGTTACTATGTAACTGTTATAAAGACATTATGGGTAGGGTATAAAGGTTGGACTAGATGGACGTATGTCTTTATACAACCTCCATACTATGTTACTATTAACTGTTATACAGATCATTAGGGTAGGGTATAAAGGTTGGACTAGATGGACGTATGTCTTTATACAACCTCCAATACTATTTACTATGTAACTGTTATAACAGACATTATGGGTAGGGTATAAAGGTTGGACTAATGGGACGTATGTCTTTAATACAACCTCCAATACTATGTTACTATGTAACTGTTATACAGACATTATGGGTAGGGTATAAAGGTTGGACTAGATGGACGTATGTCTTTATACAACCTCAATCCTATGTTTATACTATGTAACTGTTATACAGACATTATGGTAGGTATAAATTGGACTAGAGACGTAGTCTTTGTACACCTCCAATACATGTTACTATGTACTGTTATACAGACATTATGGGTAGGGTATAAAGGTTGGACTAGATGGACGTAGTCTTTATACAACCCCCAATACCTGTTACTTATGTAACTGTTATACAGACATTATGGGTGGGGTATAAAGGTTGGACTCGATGGACGTATGTCTTTAACAACCTCCAATACTATGTTACTAATGTAACTGTTATACAGACATTATGGGTAGGTGTATAAAGGTTGGACTAGATGAGACGATGTCTTTATACAACCGTACAAACTATGTTACTATGTACTGTTATACAGACATTAATGGGTAGGGTATAAAGTTGGACTAGATGGACGTATGTCTTTATACAACCTCCAATACTATGTTACTATGTAACTGTTATACAGACATATGGGTAGGGTATAAGGTTGGACTAGATGGACGTATGTCTTTATACAACCTCCAATCTATGTTACTATGTAACTGTTATACAGACATTATGGGTAGGGTATAAAGGTCGGACTAGATGGACGGAGTCTTTATACAACCTCCAATACTATGTTACTATGTAACTGTTATACAGACATTATGGAGGGTATAAAGGTTGGACTAGATGGACATATGTCTTTATACAACCCTCCAATACTATGTTACTATGTAACTGTTATACAGACTTATGGGTAGGGTATAAAGGTTGGACTAGATGGACGTATGTCTTTATATAACCTCCAATACTATGTTACTATGTACTGTTATACCACATTATGGGTAGGGTATAAGGTTGGACTAGATGGACATATGTCTTTATACACCTCCAATACTATGTTACTATGTATACTGTTATACAGACATTATGGGTAGGGTATAAAGGTTGGACTAGATGGACGTTGTCTTTATATAACCTCCAATACTATGTTACTAGTAACTGTTACAGACATTATGGGTAGGTATAAAGGTTGGACTAGATGGACGTAGTCTTTATACAACCTCCAATACAATGTTACTATGTAACTGTTATACGATCTTATGGTAGGGTATAAGGTTGGACTAGATGGACGTATGTCTTTATACAACCTCCAATACTATGTTACTATGTAACTGTTATACAGACATTATGGGTAGGGTATAAAGGTTGGACTAGATGGGCGTATGTCTTTATACAACCTCCAATACTATGTTACTATGTAACTGTTATACAGACATTATGGGTAGGGTATAAAGGTTGGACTAGATGGACGTATGTCTTTATACAACCTTCAATACTATGTTACTATGTAACTGTTATACAGACATTATGGGTAGGGTATAAAGATTGGACTAGAGGACGTATGTCTTTGTACATCCTCCAATACCATGTTACTATGTAACTGTTATACAGACATTATGGGTAGGGTATAAAGGTTGTACTAGATGGACGTATGTCTTAATACAACCTCCAATACTATGTTACTATGTAACTGTTAGAACGACATTATGGGTAGGGTATATAAGGTTGGACTAGATGGACGTATGTCTTTATATACACCTCCAATACTATGTTACTAGTAACTGTTATACAGACATTATGGTAGGGTATAAGGTTTGGACTAGATGAACGTATGTCTTTAACACCTCCAATACTATGTTACTATGTAACTGTTATACAGACATTATGGGTAGGGTATAAAGGTTGGACTAGATGGACGTATGTCTTTATACAACCCCATACTATGTTACTATGTAACTGTTATACAGACATTATGGGTAGGTATAAAGGTTGACTAGATGGACGTATTCTTATACAACCTCCAATGCTATGTTACTAGTAACTGTTATATACAGACATTATGGGTAGGGTAAGAAGAGGTCGACTAGATGGACGTATGTCTTTATACACCTCCAATACTATGTTACTATGTAACTGTAATACAGACATTATGGGTAGTGGTATAAAGGTTGGACTAGATGACATTTGTCTTTATACACCTCCAATACTAGGTTACTATGTAACTGTTATACAGACATTATGGGTAGGGTATAAAGGTTGGACTAGATGGACGTATGTCTTATATAACCTCCAATACTATGTTACTATGTAACTGTTTATAACATACTTATGGGTAGGGTATAAAGTGGGACTAGATGGACTAGTCTTTATACAACCTCCAATACTATGTTACTATGTAACTGTTTATACAGCATTATGGGAGGGTATAAAGTTGACTAGATGGACGTATGTCTTTATATAACCTCCAATACTATGTTACTATGTAACTGTTTATCAGACATTATGGGTAGGTATAAAGGTTGGACTAGATGGACATATGTCTTTATCAACCTCCAATACTATGTTACTATGTACTGTTATACCGACATATGGGTAGGGTTTAAAGGTTGGACTAGATGGACGTATGTCTTTATACAACCTCAATACTATGTTATTATGTAACTGTTATACAGACATTATGGTAGGTATAAAGGTTGGACTAGATGGACGTATTCTTTATACACCTCCAATACTATGTTACTATGTAACTATTATACAACATTATGGGTAGGGGATAAAGGTTGGACTAGATGGACGTATGTCTTTATACAACCTCCAATACTATGTTACTATGTAACTGTTATACAGACATTATGGGTAGGGTATAAAGGTTGGACTAGATGGACGTATTCTTTATATACAACCTCCAAATTACTATGTTACTATAACCGTTATACAGACATTATGGGTAGGGTATAAAGGTTGGACAGATGGACATATGTCTTAATACAACCTCCAATCTATGTTCATGTAACTGTTAGAACGACATTATGGGTAGGGTAAAAGGTTGGACTAGATGGACGTATGTCTTTATCAACCTCCAATAATATGTTACTATGTAACTGTTAGACAGACATTATGGTAGGGTATAAAGTTGACTAGATGGACGTGTCTTTATACAACCTCAATACTATGTTACTATGTAACTGTTATACGACATTATGGGTAGGGTAAAGGTTGGACTAGATGGACGTATGTCTTTATACAACCTCCAATACTATGTTACTAGTAACTGTTTATACAGACATTATGGGTAGGGTATAAAGGTTGGACTAGATGGACGTATGTCTTTATACAACTCCAATACTATGTTACTATGTACTGTTAGACAGACATTATGGGTAGGGTATAAAGGTGGACTAGATGGACGTATGTCTTTATTAAAGGAGAAAGTGGTAATTTACGTGATCTTTATTAAATAGAACAGGCTTCCAGCTAGTCTATCCATAGTTATAGCAGTATAACGGTTTGGTTTTCCTGCTCGAACAGCGAAGGTGCTGATCCCTTTTTACGATACCTTTGATCATTAACTAACGTAATCGTTGAAACCCGGACTAGTTTCTCTCTTACTGGTCTTTTCATCATCTATCCTGATAAGTCACCAGGGACAACCATTTTATCAGCAAGATTTTGTAGAGAAGAAACAAATGATCACATCTCATCTTAGAGATCTATTAGGTCTATGTATAATATATACTGTATATAATCATTTATTTCTTCCCAATATCGGTCACATCAGGACATCTTTTCTTTTTCAAGTTTCTCTTTGTACAACGTAAACACTTACGGTAGATTTCCTGTAACTTTCAATGCCAGGTGACAGAACAGAAATTTCAATCACGAGACACTTTAAAGTGGCGATCACAGTCATTACAGTGGGGATGAGGAATGAGAGCAGGTTTTTTTTGTTTTTTAATACAGTGAGAACGTTCCTGATCGCGGATATTTGCAGATTGAACTGAATAGTGTTTAATGTGATTGAATGGGGTGCAAAATACTAACGAAATTATAATGTAATTATGTGTTCATATATGATAATAATAATGAGATGAATAAGATATAAGATAATGATGATGATTTGAAAAATGATAATATGGATATGAGATATAATAATAATAATCATGATAGTGATAAAATATATAATATATATAGTACAATGTTTATAATAGTGATCTGCTCCTACTTGCACTCTCTTCGCTGCTCCTGCTTCTGCTCCTCTCCTCCTCGCTTCGCCTCCCGTGCTCTCGTGTCCCTGCTCTCCCCTCCCTCTTGTGTTGCTTTGTGTCTCCTCGTCTTTTTTTGTTGCTGGGTAATACATAGATTAGAAGAAAATCATAATCATATTCATAATATTGATTGTATAAAAAGATCCCCCTTTATGATACTTTAGGACAGTGAAACCTGTGATATTTTCCGTGTGTTGGTAACAATGTCTCATTTACCTGTTTTAATACATATTTTTCCGTGTGTTGGTAACAATGTATCATTTACCTGTTATTATACATATTATCCGTGTGTTGGTAACAATGTATCATTTACCATTTATTATACATATTTTCCGTGTGTTGGTAACAATGTATCATTTACCTGTTATTATACATATTTTCCGTGTGTTGGTAACAATGTATCATTTACCTGTTATTATACATATTTTCCGTGTGTTGGTAACATGTATCATTTACCTGTTTTGTACATATTTCCGTGTGTTGGTAACAATGTATCATTACCTGTTATTATACATATTTTCCGTGTGTTGGTAACAATGTATCATTTACCTGTTATTATACATATTTTCCATGTGTTGGTAACAATGTATCATTTACCTGTTATTGTACATATTATCTGTGTGTTGGTAACAATGTATCATTTACCTGTTATTATACATATTTTCCGTGTGTTGGTAACAAGTATCATTTACCTGTTATTATACATATTATCTGTGTGTTGGTAACAATGTATCATTTACCTGTATTATACATATTATCGTGTGTTGGTAACAATTATCATTTACCTGTTATTATACATATTATCCGTGTGTTGGTAACAATGTATCATTACCCCTGTTATTATACATATTTTCCGTGTGTTGGTAACAATGTATCATTTACATTTCCCATCTCATTATTTAACTTGTGGTTTTAACTAATTTCTGACTGGTTCTTTAATCGCATCATTTTCCTTTCCAATTGGGCCCCATAACGGTTTATAAATATCCACGTTCCATGTAATTATTTTATTTTCCCTTTGGAGAAATGATTGTTTCACGTGTAATGTAATAATTGTATTTTTTCCATCTCCTGCAATGTAGATTTGTAAGATTTAGTAGCGACGGATTTAAAGAAACATTGAATTTCCGGTTATATTTAAACTAACATGAATTCCCTTCCTTCTTCAACTAGATAATAAAATACGATAACATGGTGCCCCATTCATTTTAAAATAAATCAGTTAAACGAAACAAAGATCCAATAATAGATCTTTATTAATAGCAACAACTGTAATTCTGCCTCTGCTTTATTACGTAGCTAATTGTAAGCAAGTTTACCATATAGAAATATTCTTGTGAAGGATCTTTCAGTCATGGTATATCTGTAATATTCATTCATCCAGGCCACGGTATATCTGTAATATTCATTCATCCAGGTCACGGTATTGTAATATTCATTCATCCATAGGTCACAGTAATCTGTAATATTCATTCATCCAGGTCACGGATATCTGTAATATTCATCATCCAGGTCCACGGTATATCTGTAATATTCACCATCCAGGTCACGGTATATCTGTAATACATCCATCCAGGTCACGTTATATCTGTAACATTCATCCCCAGTCACGGTATTATCTGTAATATTCATCCATACAGGTCACAGTATTCTGTAATATTCATCCATCCAGGTCACGGTATATCTGTAATATACATCCATCCAGGTCACGGTTATACTGTAATTTCATCCATCTAGGTACAGTATATCTGTAATATTCATTCATCCAGGTCACGGTAATTCTGTAATATTCATCCATCCAGGTCATGGTATATCTGTAATATTCATCCATCCAGGTCACGGTATATCTGTAATATTCATCCATCCAGGTCACAGTATATCTGTAATATCATTCATCCAGGTCACGGTATATCTGTAAATTCATCCATGTCATGGTATATCTGTATATTCATCCATCCAGGTCACGGTATATCTGGTAATATTCACCATCCAGGTCACGGTATATCTGTAATATCATCCATCCAGGTCACGGTATATCTGTAATATTCATCCATCCAGGTCACGGTATATCTGTAATATTCTCCATCCAGGTCATGGTAATCTGTAATATTCATCCATCCAGTCACGGTATATCTGTAATATTCATTCATCCAGGTTCACGGTATATCTTATATATTCATCCCATCCGGGTCACGGTATATCGAATATTCATTCATCCAGGTCCGGTATATCTGTGATATTCATCCATCCAAGTCACGGTTATCTGTAACTCATTCATCCAGGTCACGGTATATCTGTAATATTCATCCATCTAGGTCACGGTATATCTGTAATATTCATCCATCCAGGTCATGGTATATCTGTAATACAGCTTACATGATATACAGTTATACAGATATACAGATATACAGATATACAGTTATACAGATATACAGATATACAGATATACAGATATACAGGTATACAGTTTCAGGTATACATTATACAGTATACAGTTATAGATATACAGATATACAGAATACAGATATACAGTATTACAGATATACGTTATCTGATATACAGATAACAGATTATACAGATATACAGATATACAGTTATCAGATATACAGATATAACAGTATACATTATACATATTACCGATATACAGAATTACAGTTATACAGTTTATACAGTTATACAGATATACAGTTATACAGATATACAGATCTACAGATCTACAGATATACATTATACAGTTATACAGATATACAGTATAACAGTTATACAGATATCAGTTATACAGATACTACAGTTATACAGTTATACAGATAGACAGTTATACAGATATACATATCATATATACAGTTATACAGTTATACAGTTATACAGATATACAGATATACAGAATACAGATATCCAGTTATACGATATACAGATATACAGATATACAGATATACAGATATACAGTTATACAGATATACAGTATACAGATTAATAAGTTATACAGATATACAGTTATCAATATATACAGTATACAGATATACAGATACATTATACATTATACAGATATACAGATATACAGATATATAGTTATACAGATATACAGTTATACAGATATACAGTAGTACAGTTATACATTATACAGATATCAGTATTACAGTATACAGTTTATACAGTTATACAGATATACGTTATACAGATATATACATTATACAGGTATAGTTTATACAGGTATACAATTATAGCTATACAGATATACAGTTATACAGTTATACAGTTATAACAGATATCAGATATACAGTTATACAGTTTATACATATATACAGATATACAGTTATAACAGTTATACAGATATACAGTATACAGATAATATACAGTTATACGTATACAGATATACGTTTATACAGATTACAGTTTACAATATACAGTAATTAACAGATATATCCGTGTATACAGATATACAGATATACAGTTATACGATATACAGATATACTAGTTATACAGTATACAGTTATACAGATTACAGATATCAGATCTAGATTACAGATATACAGTTATAAGACAGTTATCAGTTACAGAATACAGATATACAGATAATATATCTGTATAACTGTATATCTGTATATCTGTATAACTGTATATCTGTATATCTGTATAACTGTATATCTGTATAACTGTATAACTGTATATCTGTATAACTGTATATCTGTATAACTGTATAACTGTATATCTGTATAACTGTATAACTGTATATCTGTAGATCTGTAGATCTGTATATCTGTATAACTGTATATCTGTATAACTGTATAACTGTATAACTGTATATCTGTATATATATCACTGTATATACTGTTTGTATACTGTATAACTGTATATTGTATATCTGTATATTTCTGTATAATCTGTATAATTCTGTATAACTGTATATCTGTATACTGTACTGTATACTGTATATTCTGTATAATCTGTATAACTGTATAACTGTATATCTGTATATCTGTATATTGTATAACTGTATATCGGTAATAACTGTATATCTGTATAATCTGTAATAAATGTAATCTGTATATCTGTATAACTGTATATCGTATATCTGTATAACTGTATAACTGTATATCTGTATGATCTGGTAGATCTGTATATCTGTATAACTGTATATCTGTATAACTGTATAACTGTATAACTGTATATCTGTATATCGGTATATCTGTATAACTGGTAATATCTGTATATCTGTATATCTGTATAACTGTATATCTGTATATCTGTAATATCTGTATATCTGTATATCAGTATAACTGTAATCTGTATACTGTATATCTGTATATCTGTATATCTGTTATCTGTATAACTGTATAACTGTATATTGTATACCTGTATAACTGTATACCTGTAGATCTGTAATCTGTATATCTGTATATCTGTATAACTGTATATCTGTATATCTTATATCTGTATAACTGTATATGTAAAGCTGGTATTACAGATATACCATGACCTGGATGGATGAATATTACAGATTACCGTGACCTAGATGGATGAATATTACAGATATACCGTGACCTGGATGAATGAGTATTACAGATATACCGTGACCTGGATGGATGAATATCACAGATATACCGTGACCTGGATGAATGAATATTACTAAGTATAACCCGCTGACCCTGGAGGCATGAATATTACAGATATAAAAAAGAAAATATGTATAATAACAGGTAAATGATACATTGTTACCAACACACAGATAATATGTACAATAACAGGTAAATGATACATTGTTACCAACACATGGAAAATATGTACAATAACAGGTAAATGATACATTGTTACCAACACACGAAAAATATGTATAATAACAGGTAAATGATACATTGTTACCAACACACGCTGAGACATTTTTACCCAACGCCAGCACGGATACTATGTATCATATACAGGTAAATGAGACTATTGTTATCCTCACACAAATGCGAAATATGTCTCATAACAGGTAACATGATAGCTATTGTTCGCAACTACAGCGACGACGGAAATATGTAGAATAACAGGTAAATGTGATAGCATTGTTACCTTTCACAAACACACAAAACAAACCACGGATTACTAAATATGTATACTAAATGGTAATGGATACATTGTTAGCCAACCGCACCGGATTTAATTGTATAATAACATGTAAATGAGACATTGTTACCCATAACACAACGGAAATATGTATAATAAACATTTACATTATTACATTGTTACCAACAGCAAAACAAAAACAGCCAACCAACTATACTCACTCCAGATAGCACACACAAGAAGACCCACACCGGAAGAGATAGCACAAAGTTTCACACTGGTCTAATATCAGTATGCATAAAGGGATCTTTTTATACATCTATATTATGAATTGTATGATGTTCTTCTTTCTCTATTTTAAATTATGGCTTATTATTAATCAACACACCATCAACAATCTATTATTATAACTATATATTATTATCACTATTATTATACATTATGCATCTTAATTATTATATTATTATATTAATCATCATTATCACTATTATGTACATCACTATTATTATTATACACTATTATTATATTAATCAATTATCAATTATCACTATTATATTATTATCACTATTATTATCATTTATCACTATATTATTATAATCATTGGTCACTATTATTATTATTATTATTATTATTATTATCACATCATTATTACTTATTATTTTATTAGTTATTATCATTATCCCTATTATTATCATCATCATCATCATTATCATTATTATCATTATAGTATCATCATTATTATATTATCATTGATTATACAACCCATTAATTACCATTATAATTAGTCGGTTTTAATTTTGCACCCCCCATCATCACATTAAACAAACTTATTCATTCAATCTGCAAATAATATCACCTCGTGCAGGGAACGTTTTTTTCTTCACCTGTATTAAAAAACCTAAAAAAAAAACTGCGTCGCTCCCTCATGTCCCTCATATCCCGCACTGGTACTGGACGTGGTGACTCCCCTCACTTTAAAATGTCTCCTTGATTGACATTTTCGTGTTTTCCTGTCACCGTGGCATTGAAATGTTGTACAGGAAATCGTACCGTTAAAAGATGTTTACGTTGTCAAGAGAAAACTTTAAAAAGAAAAAGATTTACTTGTGGAACCGATATTGGAAGAAATAAAATGATTATATACGTATATATATTATACAATAGACCTATAGATCTCTAGATGAGATGTGATCATTTGGTTTCTGCGATATAATAATATGTAATAATATGATCGATATAATAATATGTAATATGATCGATATAATAATATGTAATAATATGATCGATATAATAAACATATAATAATATGATAGATATAACATAATAATATGATAGATATAATAATATGATAGATATAATAATATGATAGATATAATGATATATAATGATATGATAGATATAATAATATATAATAATATGATAGATATAATGATATATAATGATATGATAGATATAGTAATATATAATAATATGATAGATATAATGATATATAATAATATGATAGATATAATAATATATAATGATATGATCGATATAATAATATATAATAATATGATAGATATAATAATATGATAGATATAATAATATAACATATAATAATATGATAG